>JBBPLM010000005.1:61188-75545 GCA_038089795.1 Pulchroboletus neoregius | reverse complement strand
TTCTCAAACGTTGCTACCCGACGTCTGTCTAGGTGGGGTACAGAATCCACGAGCAGCGAAACCTTATTTTCCATGGAGGCTGTGGAAGCTAATGGAATGTTGACCGGACTCGGAGAGGCAAATGATGACGGTCAATATGTGCACGCCACATTGAACACTCGCACTATATTCGTCGATCTTCATTGTTGCACAGACGCTGGGATGGTGGAGTTATGGCATCCTGAAAAACTCAGAGTTCTGAGTGTGCTGTTGTCACTACTTTCCGCCCGTTGGCCTTCGTTACAGACAAGATCCTCTCGCTCCTCATCAACACCACCTCCGGGCTGTGCTCTCTCGTTTTCTATTGCGCGATTCGTATTGTTCGTGACGGGCTCTGACATGAATCCCGACGCAGACAAGGACATCACTCGCGGAATCGCATTCAGCACAGGTTTTTCACTACGGTACTGTTCAATAAACACGGAACAAAGACACGCTCTCCCAGTTTCTCAGTCATTCTCGCAAAACAGGGCAAAATTGTCCCTGCCCGTCGATAGACTCGGTGATGTTACCTTCCTGGAGAGGATTTCCGAGACTCCAGGCACAAATGCGATTGTTGGAAAACTCATGCTCTGGAACACGACCATGCGCGCTGCGGCCGCGGACGGATTCTCAATGGATGATCCACACATCACGGAGAGAGACAGTCCCCTCCTGGATATCAAACAGCTCCTTTCAATCAAAGGTGTCAACGTGGACATCAAATCCGCTCCGAAATCTCCCGTGGATTCAGCAGGAGCCTCATTTGATGTGACATTTAGTGTGGACGACGTACTGGTACACTTTGAACTTGGTCTAATATACTCAACTCTCCTTGCATTACGGACGGTTCAGACCCTCCAGCAGTGTGCCATTTCGTCGAGCGTTCCAGAATATCCCCCGCATTCCGCGTCGTCCACTATACTGAATGTCCACGGCACACTCAAAGCTATTCGATTGCGTTTACAGTTCATGGACGAAACTACGGTCGCACGAGTTAACTATCTCACTGTGACATTCACTCCTCATGATGCTCGTTGTTCTATCAATTCGTTGCTTATATGGATCCCAGTCAACCAACGACAGTCGGCCGTCGAAGCACCAGGACCAGGTGGAACTTGGGAGGAACTTGGCCGTTTACACAGATGCACTCTATCGCTTGCTCCATCCTTGAAGGGCCCAATTCTGGTCGACAGCGATAGCTTACGGATCCGCATCCCTTCTGGCTATGTTTTCGCTGAACTTCAGCTTGCCACGGTGGTCACCATCAAGGCAATTAAACATCTAGTCCACGTAGTCCAAAGTGGTAAATTCTCTCCTATCCCCGCTCCAGAAGCCGAGTCCGCGAAACTTGTACCCGATCTCACCTTCAGTTGTCGAATGTTTTGCTTCGAGGCTGCAGATGACCCCTTTGAGAGTCGATTGGGATTTAATTTCAGGGTTGGCCTTGCTGCGGCAAAAGCCAGGCTTCATCGCGAAGAAGCTTTTGACGCAAAGGTGATGGTGGTCATGTCGGGGAATCTGGCAGCTGCGGATTCCTCAGTCTTGAACACGGACTATCAATTTGGCAGAGAGCATTCAGTCTCCATCCAAGATGCTCGTGAACGTTTGAATTTCGCACACAGTGTAGATTGGATGACCAGGCTCCGCCAGCACGTTCGAGAACGAGTGGCTCAAGAAGAATTAGTTCATCGTGAACTTCATGGTGGCATACCACTCAAACGTCCCACGAAAACTCCGGATCTCGTCAACCCTGCAAAAACCTTGCGCGTGCCTCCATTGCTTCGCATTATTCTATCAGGTTTTCATCTACATCTCCAACGCCCTACCTTTCCTCCTGGAAACTTGGCCTCCTTCCTGCACGAACAAGGGAGCGGACTCCCCCTCGAGACATGTTATTCTTTGCTTATCCCCATGCACCTCAATATCACCCTTACGGCCGTTCAGGTTTCACTCCGCGACTATCCCTTACCGCTATTATATATTCCATTCAGAGCTGGTGATGGCGCTTCTCCCTCAGTTGTCTTTGATTCTAACCTTGTCATTGCGGAGGAAATGGGTCCTTCTCAGTCGGTTGATTGGATCCCTTGCCCTGTAGATGGTCTCGAGGACGGTGTCGCGCACAACCACCCTTTCGTGGTTCGCGTCCCAAAGACGCTCATGCCAGTGAAGACATACGCTCGCCCACTCGTATCAGTCCTGGCGGATCGGACAACCGCGTTTGCTTGGGGTGTTAGCTACAGTCCAGCGATCCAGGATGTCGTTAGGATCATAGATAGTTTGACTCCTGAGACTCGGGATCCATCCCTACATCTGGGGTTCTGGGACAAGGTAAGAATATCCCTGGTCATAGTAGCATGACCTGACTAACGAGTTTCTCAGTTAAGGTTGATTTTCCACTGGACAATCGAGATTTCGTTTAAAGAAGAAGTTCGCCTATATATCAAAGGTAAAATAGTTGAAATGTTTGTTCGCAGGCGCTGACGCCTTGTTAGGTAATCGCGATCCGTATATATTGGACAATGACGGTGCCGGCTTTGCTCTTTGTTGGCAAGGTGAACCACAAATCAATATTGGCTCTCGAAACAAGGATCAAGAGCTCGTGCAGGTTACCAGCGACTCTATGTCCATATTGATACCAAAGTAAGTCAATATTGTTATATGACTGTCACGAGCTATAATTTTATCAGATTCGAATCGGTGGCTGGCTCTGGGGGCATTCACGCACAGGGGAACATTGTCGCAAGAAATGATTGGGTTAAGATGTGCGCTAACCTGTGCTCTGGTGTTCGCTTTGGCGTAGGGGCTATGTTCGAACGCACGTGCAGCATGCTAGAATGTAGCAAGTGCACGGGTTCTCCCTTTGACCGTGACTGTCGATTTTTTCAATTTCGTCCACATCACACTGTACAATTGGTGAGAGTTGACCCTGTAGTACCTCAGGTGGGTTTCCTTCTGCAACTATTATCAACTGATTTCAAGCAAGCGCAGGTTGATCACGATTCTTATCACGGTTTCCGCTCAAACTTCATCCACCTCTCGATTTCAATAACCTCAGCTCTTCGACAAGGATCATCCCACTCTGATCTCCAACCCAGTAGCTTTCACCTCACCCCAAAAGCGTTTGCTAGCTTCTGGTCATGGTGGGGACTGTTCGACAACGGGCTATCGTTACCGATCAGACAGGGTTCCCTTTACCCCCGGAAAACACTGTCGCCAAAGTTTGCACGTCATCTGGCAACACTTAAATATCGAATCTCGGTACCAGAGTTGTTCATAACGCATGCGTACATTGATGACAGCAGAGAATCATGGGAAGATGGGACCACACCTATCGTAGGCTTGAAAGCCAAAGTCAGCCACTTCCAAGCCGACATGCACCAAAGGGACCAGGAAACCGTCGCGCCGGGTAAAGTCCCCGACAGCATTCAAGTTGTGCGACACAAACCATTCTATGCCGCTGAGGTGGTCCTCAAAAATGTAGACCTTCGTGCTCTGTTGGCCGTTTTCCCAGAGCCTCTTAAACAATCAGTACCTTTGTCTGCCAACCCCGACAACAGCAATAAGAACTGGGCTTCCGATTCAGGAATTCCTCCATCGTGGCTGGATAGTGATGACTTCGTTGAAACGGATTGGTCGCCTGTGCATAATCTTCCAGAAATCCAGTTATTCCCAGTACTTTCCTGCCCCAAGGTGACATATCTCAAGAAGAACTCGCATGCTACCGAGATCCAAGCGGAAAACAGTAAGTTTGGCGACGAGGATACCCATACATGTTTACTTGGGAGTGAACCCTGTAAGAATCTTTACGTCACATTCAGATTCCTTTAATCTTGACTTTTCTTTAGCTGTCCCACAAGTAGAGATCTCCCTTGCAGAACAACGGATCGTAACGTTGCAAAGTATGGCCGAGGAGGAAGCAAAATCAGACCAACATGTTCAGGTGCGCTTCGATCATAGAAGGCGTAAAACTGTTACTGACTCATGTTTCAGAGGCAATATCCCTTGGATAAGATGGTTACCCTTCTCCGAGACTATATTAGCCATCTGACAGAAGTAGATCAATGTCCGGAGGGTGCACACAACAGTAATGTCGAGAGCTATTATATGCCAGCTGAAATGGTCTCCGCTAATGAGTGGGCCGATTTTGAGAATGTCTATCAGGTGCATTCCCCAAACCTTTTCATGTGTAACGCTGTCCGCGACGTGAGTTTTGTCCTGGTTCAAGAATACGAAACCTTATTATCTCAACAGGTTTTGATGCGGTACTACAACTGCTCCAAAGCCCGCCGCGGGTATGAGTACCATATGGCGACTCGGCAAGTGACTGCACCTGTATACCTTCCCTGTATTGACCACGACTGATAGCGCTGTCAAATTTATTCGAGATCAAGCCGAAGCCATGGTTCCTCAGATAGCTGGTCACGCTACTGAGAAATCTAAGGCTTCTGCCAGTCCCGCACAAGCGGCCGCCTCCGCTCTACGCAGAATGTTGGCTGGAGGACGAGGTAGCACGTCACTGGACATCAAAACAAACGTTGTCTCTAACCCAGCCGAGGTCAAGCCTCAAGAGGGATGGGAAGAAGGTGTTGTTCTTCGGAAAAGGCACTTCTGCCTCTTGTTGAAGCCTCAAATCATTCTGCGGAGCACTGATCCCTCGCCTAATGTTGAGGCAGAATCGGTCGTAATCCTTGCTGCAGTTCAGGCGAAGTTGCAAGTGTTCAAAATAATGGATGCATCTAACTTGGAAGATCCTATCAGTGGCCCTATCATGCACAGGTACAACATCTTCGTACGAAGCAGGCTTGGCTGATTCTCAATCTGCGAAAAGGAACTATACGTCATTAGATGGTCTTCAGACTTTCTGCCCGACCGACTCCGCTTCATACGACAGTGGCTCAGTTCCTCTGGAGGTGTTACTTGATTATCGCTGCGAGAGCGATTCCTTCGACCGCATCGTTCCTCAAACCAATGCTAATTGCCAATATGACCGGTTTAATCGACTCAGACTTCGCAACAATGTCGCTTACGCTGCTTATTCGAAGTCGGAGCACACACACAGAGGAAGGCAGGCGCATCTGCAAAACGACACTGTTGAGTATTCAGCACGGTCCTTGCACATATTTCTTACCCACTGAAATTCAGGACTTGGTTCAAGTCCATGTTCCACGCTTTACTGTATCAGCAAACGATCGACATTTCCAGTTTATTTCCAACATCATCACGCATCTGGTCCTGTTTTCAGATGTCGCGCACAAAGCACAGCTGGAAAAGCTGGAAACGCTACTTTTTGCATATGACTTCACGGATCTAAGGTCTGCTGCCAGCGTTGTCTCTGATCTTCAGAGTCGCCTCAGGAGCGTGCTCGAAACACATGACGATGTCAGCCGCCAAATGCGGGATAACCGTCCTCAGACAAAGCTGCAGATTCTGAAGCTCAAAGCTCACATCTTTCTACTAGTGGAAGAGCTTAACCTGATCTTTGAGGCGATTCGATTAGCTCAGAGCAGTACCGATGGTCGTTCAGACCATAAATCAGCTCTTCTTTTGCAGGCCTCTTCGTCTGAAATCTCTTGGAGGATGTTGGACGATAATCGAGACCTGCTCGCGAAACTTGCTGTGCGAAATATAGACTTCTCATGGCTGAGCAAACAAGATAGTTCCACTGTCAACTGTTTGACAGTTGGTGACCTTCAGGCTTTCGATGGGTCTCCGAATGCAGTTTGGACAGAAATCGTCTCAAAATACGAGGAACCTTCTAATCACCCACTTTACAAGGTATTCTCCCTTCCTGAACGTTTTGAATAGCTCTCATTTGTATGGGTAGAGAGATCTTTTTCTCGACGCTGATTGGACGGTGCTTGCGCCTGTCGGCGGGATTGCAATTTATGAGAAGTTCCAACTCGACTTTCATCCCATTCGTCTGCAGCTCGATGCTCGCCTTGGTCAACGTATCATGGAATATGTCTGGCCTGCTCGGCGAGAAAGGAATCAGCCAGATACGCAGTGCACAATTCGTGACTTGCCTGAATCGCATCGTCCTTCGGAACTTCCTCCTCCCAGATCTTCCCTGGAGTCGGCTCAGTTGTTGCAAAAACCGCGTGGATCACTGGACTCGAACAGGCTTGCGCCAAGTTTGAGAAAACTGGGACCCTCTCGATCATTCACCGACTTACGTAGCGCAGCTGCTGAATCGACGAGGACACCGGCCGAAACTTCCTTTGGCCGAGCTGCGACACCAGACTTGAACGTCAATGAGGATTCCCGGAGTATCAGGAGGGTAAACCGAGAAGACCGACCTGGAAAAGATGACGCTGTGGAAATGAAAACACGTTCTTCCCAGAAAACCTTCATTCTGGTGAAAATCTCGAGGTCAGTGACAGGAGTTTGATTTGGTTTGCTTCGGCTCAACTCTCAAACCAGCATCGAACTCCTGCTAAGCATAATGAAGGCAGAGTCTTTCGAGTGCCGTGACGCACGAATTCGTACCCATACATTGGAGTTCCGCAACCAGACTTGGAGTGTATGTCTCGTTCTCTATCTTCCATAACTGTTTATTCATCTGTCATAGTTTGAGGAGCTGGTCGACCAATTCCTACCTAGCGATCTCACCTGGAGAGGCTGGGTCCGTATGGCCTTTCACCAACCACTCGTCCCAGTCCTTCCAGTCGCTCGTGAACTCTTTTCGAAGACCAAGCTAATTCCATCCAAAAACACTTCGCAAAACGACCCCCGGCCCTCGTCCAAGAAATTTATTCTTCGAGGGAAAAAGAACGTTACCGACGCCACGATTCGGGACCACACACCGCGAAGATCGTCTTCAAGCGGGTGTGCTCCTGGCAGTAGCCTCGTTCTCAGCAATACCTTGACTGGCATGGCACTCGTGGATGAACCAGAGACTGCAGAACTAGACCCACCTGAACAGGAAGATCTTGGTAGAAAGCGTCAACAACGTCGGCCAAGATTGCTCAGTGTATTCGTCCGTGGAAAGAGCGAGGCACGTAATGTACCACTCCCGGCTGTGAGCTCTTTTTCTCAGCCTCAGTTTGGCTTAACTTAGCTCCCGAGCAGGGAGATCATCGTTTGTCAGGAGAGTCCCTACGAGGCTCGACTGTGCATGATGAATTGATTGACGATCACTGATTAACTTATTAACACTAGCACACTCATCTGCTCATTGGAATCGTCCTGCATTTATTTCGCACCTTCTTGCAACACGCTGCATAAACTCCATTCGTTTCACATCTCTTTGCATCTTAATAGATTGTCTTCTGCCCATTTGAGACTCTGGTTTAGGGAGACTGTCTCTTTACATAACTTGGGACTGTATTCTTTATGGCATGCATCATCCTCTAGATATTTAGACATTTACTGCCCTCATAATCGAACCGAGTAACCTGCGACATATTTCAGGCGATTTATTTGCATTGAGGTTCAGATACACTACAATTAAGGATTGTTGAAATCCGACTACTACGCTCAAAACCACGTCAAGTTCCTGCCTCCCAAGGAGACACCCGACGGGCCCACAAAGCAGCATCCATCTGCACTGTCCTCTCGATATTCCCACCGGGCCGGACATAATAAGATCGCAACACAACTACCCAAGGTCAAGTGCAAAGCCCCTCTAACGTGAGAAGGTCCCGATAAATTAGCCACTTCATGGGCGCTGTTGAAGCGCAATGATGGAAAATCAAACATTCTCGCGGGCCCAGCGCGCAGCAGCGACTAGGTTTGTCAAGGAAGCTGCGAAGAATGATTCAGTCTATTTCGAGGCGTAACTGAAGGGGAGGGCATACCTTCGGTCTCCGGCCAACCACGTGTCTTCAGACCACAATCAGGGTTGACGAACATCAAATGGTCAGGAATAATTGTAAGGGTGGCCTTGAGACGATCTTTGATTTCTTGTTCGCTGGGAACACGTGGAGAGTGGATGTCATAGACACCGGGGCCGATCTCGTTGGAGTAACCGTACTGCTTGAAGGTTTGCAATAATTTCATATCGCTCTTCGAGAACTCGATGGAAATGACATCGGCATCGAGACGTTGGATAGACGGGAAGATATCGCCGAAGTCGGAGTAACAGAAGTGGGAGTGAGTCTGAGTATCATCACGGACACCCGCTGTAGCGAGCTTGAAAGTGTCAACAGCCCATTGCAGGTACTCGTCCCAATCAGAGCGACGAAGAGGCAACTAACATGGATGTCAGACAGCTCGCGCATCTACCTTGCGAATCAACTTACGCCCTCACGGATGGCTGGCTCATCAACTTGAATAGCAGCGATACCAGCAGCTTCAAGATCGAGGACTTCGTCACGAAGGGACAATGCCAATTGCTGAGATTGCAATTTGCGTGGCACGTCTTCGCGAGGGAACGACCAGTTCAAGATTGTGACGGGACCGGAAAGCATGCCCTTCATGGGTTTCTTGGTGATACTTTGTGCGTAGCTGCTCCATTTCACGGTCATAGGTTTGGGACGGCTAACATCGGAGACGATAATCGGGGGTCGGACGTAGCTGCAAGGAGCCATTAGGTCGAACTGACAATGCAAGTCGGACTACTTACCGAGAGCCGTAAGACTGGACCCATCCGTTCTGGGTAAAGGCAAAACCGTTTAATTGTTCACCGAAGTATTGAACCATGTCATTTCTCTCTGCTTCTCCATGAACAAGAAGGTCAAGCCCAACTTTCTCCTGGAAGCGGACGACGTGTTCTATCTCCTTTTTGATGAACTCATCATATTCAACATCCGTGATCTCGCCCTTGCCGTGCTTGGCACGAGCACTACGGATCTCCTTGGTTTGCTTTGGGGGGGTCGTCAGAAAGATGTCATTCCAATCGCGAGTAATAAAACACTCACAGGGAAGGAACCTATGGTGGTTGTGGGGAACTTGGGCAGCTGAATCTTTTTGGCCTGAATCTCCTTGCGAATGGCGAATGTACTTTTGCGGTGGTACAGATCAGGTGTGATGGAAGCAACACGCTTGCGGACAGCATCATCGGATGTATGCTCGAATTCGCGACGCTTAGCAATGGAAATTCTGTTCGCCTCTAAAGCAGCTGCCACCTGTGAATCCTGGGAACCAGAGAGGACGGCAGCGATGGTCGCAACTTCTGCAGCCTTTTCCAGTGCAAAGGAGAACCAGTCCTTCTGCTGTGCGGTCAACTGATTCTCATTGGCCAAGGTTACAGGAGTATGTAAGAGAGAGGACGATGTCGCAATGATGACGCGATTTTCTCCAAGAATGTCGATGGCCTTCTGGCCTTGCTGGATTGCAGCGGTGAAGTCGGACTTCCATATGTTTCTCCCGGAAACGACACCAAGAGAGAGTACAATCTGGGTAGATTTGATTGCTGCTAGAACATCATCGAGCTGTCCAGGTGCTCGGGATAAGTCGATGTGGAGACCAGCGACGGGAAGTTTGGCGATAAACTTCACATTGGAATCCAGACGAGCAAAGTATGTCGTCAAAATAATTTTAGGAGCGGCCGAGGCCAGTTCAGCGTATGCGGTGGTGTACTGCTTGTCAAGATCCGAAGCCTTGTCAAGAACAAGAATTGGCTCGTCAACCTGGACTGAATCGGCACCAGCAGCCTTGAGCTCTGATAATAATTGTTTGTATACGGGCAAGATCTTTGGGAGTAAGGAGATGGGCTGGAAGTCAGCAGATGCTTCCTTGGCAGCCTTTCCGAGGACGAGGTAAGAGATTGGTCCTAGAACCACTGGACGGGTAGTGATTCCCAGTGCTTTGGCTTCGTTATACTCCTGAAGGGCTTTGTTATACAACAGCTTGAAGTCGGTCTTTTCGGAGAGCTCTGGGACGACGTAATGATAGTTAGAGTCGAACCTACGAGCAGTAGTAAATGAGCGATATGATCAAAAGTAGTGGAATGAGTTACTAACCACTTCTTCATTTCACAGGCGGGAACATCAACGCCATTGGCTTGACGTCCACGACCCAGGGCGAAGAATACATCGAGGTCAGAAAGACCAAGTCCGACATAGCGTTTAGGGATGACGTTGAAAGCTGTGGAATGATCCAAGACATGGTCATAGAGCGTGAAGTCTCCACTGATCAAAAATGAGCATGGACACCAACTGAGAAATCTAACGACCCACCTGGGGATCAAGTCAACCTTGCGATCCTTAAGGCTGATCCAGCTGGTCTTTCGAACATCAGAAGCAGCTTTCTGGAGATCAGCTGAGGACATTTTGCCCGCCCAATAAGCCTCGACAGCCTTTTTGACTTCACGGTTTGCACCTGGGTGAGGTTATGTCAGTGGAGATTCAGATCTAAGAGTAGGAGGATGCAGCACCAATGCGAGGGAAGCCAAGGACGCTGGACAACACCATCTTAGATGAGGGAATGATAAAGAAGAAAAGAAAGGCGATTGGGGGGAGATATACGCAGGCGTGATTTTGAGATATTTGAAGCGCCTGCCCTGAGTCGACGGTTATCTATCATATCTAATCGGTACTACCCATATTCACCAAATTTCCCCAGGTTCATGTGAATAGCCTCGCGTCGCAAATCCGCATTAGTCCCCAGCGCCTCCTCGTCTTCGCACCAGCTTACCCGATACTCACCCAATTACTGCATAATCCCACCAATCACTAACACGCGCACGCCCTCGTCATTATTGCAAGTGTTTCACTTTTAATGAAACCGCACAGCGCCAACGGTTGCATGCCAGTCGATTCTCACTGGACCTCGGTTTTCCCAAAGGTAGTGGGATCATTCATTTCTCATGCCCTCTCGTGCACTTGTGCAACACCGTGGTGGAGCTTCCACGTACAGGATCGTCCTGAGAACAGCATAAACACCTTCCTGGAAAAAAAAAGACGAATAAACTTTTAATAAATTTTGCAAGGTCAGCTGTAACGCTGATGAGTCAGTTTTGACAGAATGTCAAATTGATTCAACAGTACGATGGCGTTGGCGTTGAATACTGCGGAATGATCTGGGGCCTGCAGTTGTAAACTATCCAGACTGGTCCGCGACCCCACAATACTCTCCAGCTGTAAACACTCATCCTCAGGGCCCAGGTAAGCAAGCTGGTATCATCCCGTCCAACGGGCGTGGCATGCCACATACAATTGAGCTCCAAAGCCTGATGTGACAAGATGTATCCAAAGGTTTGCACTTCAAATCCCATGGCGTTGCCAATATAAATCCAAATCTTCTTGACTCTCATAGACTCTCCACGTGACCCGTATTTCCCGTTAGACCAATTAGTTGTGTTTCAAATTTGTTTATACAAGGCTAATTGGTCGAAGTCGTTGTCTTCGCGCGCTCGCTTTCCCAGCGTGACCTTTTCGCCACCTTTTTTTTGCCACCCCGACCGGCGAGACACAAGGAGTGCCCGTCGTTCGTTCCTCTCTCGTCAGGTATGTCGTCTAGTTTTCGTATCGAGTCTCTTTACATGGCTCGCTCATTATCTCGTTTGGTTGCCTTGTAAATTTTCGCTACCCATTCCCGCGCATTTAGTCACCCCCTCTGCTAGCGATGCGTTCCTAGCGGTTCACTCGTCATGTATTTTTAGTATTTTGTTGCCATCATGTTCCATGAATCTCATCCTGGGTCATATCCACCTGACCCGTATTTGGCAGGCCCTTCTCGTCTCGGCGCGCCCCGCTCATGACCGTTAGACCAATTAGGGGACGGGACATACACCTATATAAACCAACATGCCGATCAGAAGACATCCGTTTTGATCATACGATCTAAGCGGCTACACGGACCGCCCAGTCCGTTCACATATATGTAGCCAACTTATGTAAAGTCCGTCCTCTCTACTTCCTGAAGTTATCCCGCTAATCGTCCAACATGTCGTTCTCAGACAATACATCTTTCGTCCTCAAGAAGATCCACCATACTGAATTTGAGCCACGCCCAATCCCAGAAAGTGAGTTCAAGACAACCTCCACCGCACAGAAACACGTGTTAACCACCAACTCAGTCGGTGCTCACGATGTCCTCGTGGAAGTAAAGAAGACCGGTGGGTCTGAGCTTTTGCTCAACTTCCATTGACCTGATCTGTGGCAACCTGCAGGGATCTGTGGATCTGATGTAACATCACACTTATAATCACGATGATCCCGAGTGTATCTCATTTTATCTCAGATTCACTACCTTGTGCACGGAAAAATCGGGGACTATGTACTCCCACCTGGATCTGACATGGTTCGTTGCCAAATGTATAAACCATGTTTTTGTGCTAAATTTCTCTACCCTTTAGGTACTCGGCCACGAATCATCCGGAGTCGTCTCCAAAGGTATTATCTTAATCACCGAACATTAGTAACAGATGTTAACCATTAATTCTTCAAGTTGGGTCTTATGTGACCCATCTCAAACCGGGTGACCGTGTGGCCATCGAACCCGGCGCCACATGCAAAAAGTGTGAGGCTTGCAAGGAGGGGAGATACCAGGTCATTATCCATTCTATGGCACCGATGCGGATGATTGATGCTATTCATATACAAAGCTGTGCCCCGACATCAGGTTTGCCGCCACTCCACCCTATGATGGCACCCTCGGTCGCTATTATGCTGTTCCCTCAGACCTTGCTTACCCCCTCCCTCCTCATCTTACTCTTGAGGATGGCGCAATGGTATGAGTCCGCGCACGTGAGCAGCTTCCGATGACTGACTTAAACTACTCAAGATGGAGCCGCTGTCTGTTGCCGTCCATGCAGTATCGAAACTCGGCGGCTTCAAGGCAAATCAATCAATCGCTGTCTTCGGCTGTGGTCCTGTTGGGATACTCTGCATGGCTGTCGCGAAGGCCCTTGGAGCTTCCCGAATTATTGCAGTCGACATCGTATTGCCTCGTCTGGAGTTTGCGAAATCCTATGCCGCCACAGACGTATACCAGCCTCCCCCGATGGCACAAGACGAGAGTCGAATTGCATATTCTAAACGCTCAGCAGCGGCGCTGAGGCAACAACTTGGTATCGCCGAGCGTGGTCCTACTGCTATCGATCTCGTCGTCGACGCGTCCGGCGCTGAGGCTTCTATTCAGAGTGGCATTTACGTCGTGAAAACTGGAGGGACTTACGTACAGGTGAATTTCGGAGCGTGCAACTATTCGATCGTGATCTCATTCGCGTTCATTGCACCAAGGTTGGCATGGGCCCATCCGAAATCACCATTGACATAAGTGCCGTGCTCGTGAAAGAACTGGTTGTGAAAGGATCCTTCCGCTACGGCGTTCGTTCCTTCATCTCGTACTATTTATCTTTTGAAAACTGATTGGCTGTAGCCTGGAGATTATCCGTTGGCTATTGCTCTTGTCGCTCAAGGCAGGATTGACTTGAAGCCGTTAGTTTCGCATCGGTCAGTTTCTGCGCGAATCCTCTGTCACGCGTTGACAATACTCCACATTAGCTTTTCGTTCGAGAACTCGCCTCTGGCATTCCAAACCACCCGTAATGGGAAGAGCGACGACGGCAAGGGCGTTATCAAGGCCATTATCTCAGGCCCTGGTGTTGATATTAACGATCTGTAAATGACATTGTGTCACTCACGCTTAGGAAGCATTGTCTAGTAGTACATAGTGTTTTGCTAGTCGACGCTGAATCACTTTCGAGCGTGTAATGAAATTATACAGTTATTGGATTTGTGACGTTGTTTAAACGGATTGAACTGCAAATGAAGGCTTAGTCTCCCGTAGGACCTTCGGACTTACTGTGAATTTTGAATTGAAAGCTGGGTTCGTCAGCATCAACCCTCCTGTCTTGATCATATCTTCCGTTCTACATACAATCATGACTTTTATGCCAAGAAATGCGTACTATTTGCGCATATCCACCAATGTTGTTCTTCCACTATTCGTCAGTGTTTTCAATGTCTGCGAACACGTCAGTCTGACGAATGTATTGACCAGCTTTACCTCGATGAACGGCACATTGATTGGATGTCGGATGTAGTCTTACAACATGTACTCGCGGACTTGAGACCACTGTGGGTTGGCATCTGCTATCGCGACATGTCTTTTTTTACCAGCCCTCAGAGTCATCCCGAAGCTTCAGGCAGAAAAGGATGTTCACTTTGGCCCAGGTGCCGCGCCTGGTACCAAACGAGGGACCGTGGAAGTCCACCGTGGAGGTCCGTACACACTTTATTGGCTTGGCTGCTTGTCCACCCATATAGCTGCATCACAGAAACCTACCAGTTTGCCTACTTCTTTCGGAAAACCGAGCCTCATACAGTTCTCTTCAAGGTAGGCAAACATGTCGACCCAGCAACCCCCGGAAGCCGATAAAATCTGTAGTCTAGGTATTTTGTCACTGCCCCCCTTCGTCCAGAAGTAGTTCCCAAGCCTGCCCCTCCTCG
>JBBPLM010000005.1:14770-27100 GCA_038089795.1 Pulchroboletus neoregius | reverse complement strand
CACATGACTTCCATCCAGGTTTCCCTTCCTCTTTTACTCCACCACTTACGTTGGTCAAGTCATGGCTTACCAACTAGGCCAAGAACCTGACATTGAAATAGCCACACGGACTGGTGAATTTGCGATGCTTCTTTACAGTATCGGTATGATTTTCATGCCCCCGTTTAACGCGGTTTGATCAACTGACTTCGCCCACAGTGGCTGTCATTGCTGGTGTTGTTCTTCCTAACCTCGCACGCCGCGATCCCAGTCTACTCCCTGAAGAGGGCGATGATGAACAGACACACGTGCAGCGCCTCCGCCTTAACCTTCACCAATGGCGCGAAGAAGCTCTCGCTTCAGGGAAATCAGTCCAACTCCCTCGGAGACCACTCCTCCTGAGGGACATCTGGATGGGCGCTATGGTGCTTTTTACGATACTCATGTTCTCTTCGTTTTGGATATCTACAGTTGCCGGAGCAATCGCTATGATTAGCCTTGTCGGGATCTGTTGGAGCGTAGCTTGTTGGGTACCTTTCGCTATCATCATGGAGGCGGGTATTCCTTTCGTTCTGTTGGATATTTTGAATATTGACTGCTTCGATACAGTTCCTCAAGGAGATGGCCGAATGCCCATCGACGGCAGCCACTTCACGTCGGGCAGCCCAACAATCTGTTGATGAACGTGATCCCCTCATGCAACGCGAGCACGGCGACCCAGAGGCAGACGGCACTAGCGAGCCATTGAACGGGGGAGAAATCAAACCTTTGGCAGGGGGGACGATACTTGGGATCCATAATCTGGCGATTGTGATGCCACAGTTCATCGTATGTATTCTTTGTCTTGTCAGAACCCATCCAACGTCACGCACGCCACAGATTGCCGTTGTAGCAAGCCTCATCTTTCGCGTTGTTGATGAATCCACTAAGCCACTTCCTTCCCACCCTGAAGACCTATTGTCGACTCTCGCATCGGGCGGTCTCGGGGACCACACGACATACTTTGGAAAGAACGGTGTAGCTTGGGTATTGCGGTTTGGTGGGCTCTGCACACTCTTGGGAGCTGCGTTTGCAAGGATGGTGCCACTCACGAAAGCGGAGAAGGAGATCCAGGCCGCATTTAGGGTGTTGACGGCCTTGAAGGCGGAAGAGGAGGAGCCTTGATTTTAGTATACACTTGAAACAGGCAGAACGGGCTCGAACAACACATGCTTGCATTTGTCACCAACATTTTACTTCGTACTACAACATTCCCTCTAGTTTAGTCTTTGTTGTTTAGTCGTCCGTCAACGTTTTCACTTGCATGTACATATACGATGTCAAGCGTCCTGGTCTTTTTTTTTCTTTCTGAAGCCTAAGATCTATTAAACAGCCATCAATGTGACTACCCAATCCCATCCACTCCCCGCCCTTGAAGCAACATAGCGAGAAGGCACGATGGTCAGCGCTGGCATCTCACTCCCAAACATGGCTTCCAGGAGGGGGACAACGACTGTATTTCGGGGAAAGACCGGAAAATGATTTTAGCACGCAGCATGAGGACAAGGACAAAGATTCGACGTACGTCTCCCGCTCTGGCTCACAAACGCTTTCGCAGTCAAGGTACACTCCAAAAAGGGTGTAAAATCCTGTATCGCTTTCATTTGCACTGCTGCCTGTGCGACAAGCGCATCTCGCACGTCATGCATTCCGGAATCTTGTATAAAAACGACGGCGCAGGCTTCTGAAGAGGGCGAAAACCCCGATATTTCATAGTGGACTTGGATTTCGGCACCGGGGTATTCGGGGTGTTGAACTGTTATATCACCTTTTTTTTGGTTCCGATATAAAGTCGAACCCAGAAGATGCCACGAGAGTCAAGGACTTTGACAATGTAAAGGTGAAAGAGCGTTACCTTGAACAAATTCAGGGGACTTGACTACGACCTGTTCGTCTTCCTCCTCTTCATTGGATGATTCTGGATCAAAAGTGACAAATCGGCCGCTGTGTACGAGAACTTGCTTCTCTACACGAGCGTCGCGTGGAAGGGATGAAAGGACTACATAGAGCGTCGGTGTCAGCTTCATTAATCGTCACAGGATTAGCGTGGTCATCGGACGAGGAAGGAGACAGGCGCACCCCATCAACCAACTCCACATTCTTTAGGACGTGGTCCACATCCACTATATGAACGAGATAATATATCGCAAGCTGGATCCATCCCCCCTCCCCACCTCCATATCTTGAAACGTGGTCTGTGCCCAACTCGGAGCTTAAGTCACTCCCACCGAACCCCCCCTCGCTGCCATCGCCTAATCTAGAATTTGGCGCTGCGCGAATGATTCGTGCTGTGTGTTGTAGGACCAGGGCTGTTTCAAGCGGAAGTGTGGAGGATGTTGTCAATGATTGCGAAGAAGGAGTCAAGGGTGCGGAGGGTGATGGAAGAGTTAGGGAAGAAGGTATTAATCCGATCTGGCCTGATATGAATGTATAAGGTGGTATCTGCGCAGTGAACACACTTGTTTAGAGAAGGTGGACTGGACAAAACGTTGACTCGGGAAGATGGGGAGGATCACCAATGAAAGAGAATATTCACGTACACTGATAGCTTGCGAATAGGGACCTATGTTCGCAGGTGCCCAGTAGCTCAAGCTCTGAACGTGAAGGGCTTTTCTTGTCCCCGTTTCTCCTTTCATCTTTTTTGTGACCATTTTGTTGTCCAGTGTGCCACTCAGTTCCCCAACCCATGCTAAGCAATCCAGTCCAACGCCTACCCCACCAACACCTACGCAAGCTCTTGCGGGCGGAGATTTACCAAAAAAGGATGTGTAAGCAGCATTAGCAGAAGAAAACGTAGATCCATCGAGGTCTGGAAGGAGCAGCGTTATGGTCGCAGAAGTTGGGAGGAGCTCAGAATGTGCGGAATATGCGGGTGAATTTTCGGCCAGCAAATCTAGTTGACAGTATTGGGGATAGCCTGTGTGACGGTGACGAGCCTTTACGCACTTTGAAGTGTTTCAAAACAATGTGTGACTTCTTCTCCGACGCTCAAAGGGCGTGGATGAGACGTCGGAAGGCGGACGTTGCTGACTGCGATCCATGGACCAATGCGACGGACGGATGGCTCAAGTTCGGGTACTACGTGCGGGTGCAAACGATTTGTTGCCGAGGCTGAACCCGACGCTGCACCATAAAGGGACTTTTCCATATGTATGCGCAGAGTCTCAAACGGATACTCGAGCAAGAGAGGGACAGTGACATCGAGACTGGCTGCTGGAGCGACCTCCTTCTTGACCAGTAGGGCATGTTTGATTCGCAGATAAGCAACAGGCGCGACGTCGCTTTGGTCCACTACCACGATCTCTTTTACCTTGATGTCGATGCAACTCTTGAATAGCGGACTGTCAGTTGTGAATGTCTCGTATTCCCCACCCTCTCCGCACGGGTGTGTACCAAATCTCTGGTGAAGTGATACGAGTTTTGGCTGCATAGACAACAGTGATCTCGCAAGGTCTGAGGGGGTGAGTCCCGCGCCGGCGACTTTGATAAGGATAGCGTATAATCCCGAAGATATTATTTCAGAGAGGAGAGAGATTTGATTGCGTTGCCAGAGGTAGGAAAGGGGCGTAAGTGAAAGGCGACGGCAGCTGTGAACGAATGAGTGAGGGAACAGCGAGATATTGAATCACCAACACATGTTCTACGCGTACACGTTGATAGTTTGAGAGGATAGCGCCAACGGAGACGGCTTGGATGTCTGGGTGGTGTTCCTGGGACACGAATTAGGTGGGGAGAGATGAGGAGAATGGCGGACAAACCAAGACATCGCAGAGCAATGCATAGAGGTCCTCTGTCTCGTCTCCGGTGATGCCACCGCCACCAGCGGATTTGAGGCCATACTCTGCGGCCTGCTCTACTGGATTGCCTTGTATAACACGTCTGTAGAGAGGGACGTCGAGGGCCTGTGCGACGAGCGCGATGGCATCCTGACCGACGGTCTGGTACATGTATGAGTCGATTTCATCTAATGACTGGCAAGTGAGCAAAGTAAGGTAATGAAGAATGGACGTACCTTTCCCGGAGTGGGGAGAAAGCGTCGCTGCGGCTACGAGGTGGTGGTGGTTGTGCTGGCAGTGCAGCAGATTGAAACAGCTGTCCTTTCCGCCGCTGAGCAACGCGACGTACTTCATCGCACCGTCGTCGTTCAAGGCAGCGACGCCGGGACTTTATCTTATCGTGCTGCTAGTGACCCCCAAACACGGGGTGCTGCCTCGTGACTCCAAACTTACCCTTGCTCGACGTTGCTCCCGACCTTGAGCGATGCTTTCCGCCCACTACACGGGTCATTCACCCGTTCACCCTCACTCCCAACACACACCCCTCCATGCACACAGTGGCCCCATCTTGTCCTCTCATCCAGGCCAGCAAGCACAGTACACCCACCACCACCACCACCACCACCACCACCCACCACCACTCCTCCCAACCCCACCCTCTTCACCGCCAACAATTGGCATGCATCCAGTAGAAAGCACGATCTCTCTCCTCGAGTCTCTCGTTGCCTTTTATCACCAGGAGCGTATGTGGGTATATCGTACCCGCGCTCAGCTCGAGATGGGCCTCTTCAATTCCAAACTCGACGGTTCCGTCCCCGTTGATGCTGAGTTTGACGACGATCTCGCTTCTCCAGGTCAGTTACAGACTCAATCTACGTCCTCTCCAGACTCCGGAAAGTCGGCAGAAAACACTTCTCCCTCCCCTCCGACGAAATGGTTGAAGCGCAAAAAGGCCTTCAATCTGAGACTCGAGGGCATCTCCGCCACGCGCAGCATGCTCCCCACTGTTGCACGCGGGGGGATCTCGAAGCATCCTCATCCACATACCCAACACCGTGCTCGGCAGAGCTCAAATCTCAACCCGGCGTCTGTTCCAGCTTCTTCACACCAGAGTGCGATGCACGCCTCGACCTCGGCTGCACTTCACCCATATCCGTCCGTATCGATGGCTTCGTCAAATACTACTACATCATTTTATCCTCCGACAGCAATTAACACGGCGACGACACTGACATCCCCATATCTCTCCCACCCTTCGCTTCAATTTCCATCGACAGCCAATCAGCAGTCCCTTACACCTGGGGTAGCGACGGCTCGATACGTTTCTACGTCCGCCCATCATACACATTCCACTGTCCAGCTATCCCAATCACAGCCAACACACACGGGCCCGCTCGTTCTCGGTGCTGGGGGTCGTGAGCCCACTGTCCAGATACTGGAGATGTTTGAGCGAATGATGCAGGCCCGCATGGAGAGCTGTGAGCGGGTGACAAGAATGGTCAGGGATGTGAACAAACCTGGAGGTATTGGCACGGGTGTTGTGGGAGGGGTCCATCTCGGGAGCGTTGGAGGACCTGTTGGCGGGTTTGGTGGACCTGTCGGGTTGCCTGTGGGTATTGGGCCGCAGGGAATAATCGGGTGCTATCCACACGTCCAGGCGACTGTTGATGGTGATGGACAGGATCCAGAGATGATGTCCACCCAGACATCTACACAGCAAGGATTCCCGATGGGAGTGAACATGGGATGAATATCTTGATTGATGTTTTGTATTCATAAATAGTCTTGTTCTGGCAATGGCAGTGTTGGCGCGGAGTTCTTCCTTGTCGACCCCCACCACGACGACGACGACCATGTCTGTCCGATACGCCCCCATTCCAAACCCCCGCACAGACCCAGACACAAATCCCGAGCTTGATGCTGCCTTCGACGACTCCGATGATGACGACGACGAATCTCGCCCTCTCAATCCTCACCGCCCTCCATCCCCCCGCCCATCAGTAGACCACAACACCAACACCATGCTCACATACGACTTCGACACCCCCGTCGCTGACTGGGATCGACCTCCACCCGGCTCACCACCCACAGCGACATCGGTCTCACTCCCAAACTCTATTGGAAACTCCAACGGAATTATACCTACATCCACACCTGATATGAGCCCTCACACACAGACCAGTTGGTGGAGCCGTGCTACCGCTTTCTTGACACAGTCCAGTCAATCCACATCATCTGGCACAGCCCGGATAATGGGCGGAGGTACAGGCAATGACGGCGTGTTCAGTAATGTTAGTGCGAAACCCACAACTTCTGGGGCTCGCGTGCAGGAAGGTCAGTCCCTGTCATCTCCCCCCAACACCTCCTTTTCCTCACCTTTTCTCATTCAGGCGACAGTATCTATATCGTCCCCGAAGAATCCTCTTCAGCAGCGCCACCCTCTTACGCCGCCGCACAGGCAGACGCAGCACCGCCATACCATACTTCGCTCGTTCTCCTCCCTCCTTCTGCCCTCTACGACACTAATCCCCTTTCTGGTCCACCATCCCAAGGCTCAGTCATTGTCGACTCTTTGCCCACAGGCACCTTGTTTGCGTTCCTTTGGAACACCCTCGTCAGCACTACCTTCCAGTTTGTTGGGTTCGTGTTGACTTGGGTCATGCATACGACACATGCTGCCAAATTCGGGAGTCGTGCGGGTCTTGGCATCACCCTGATCCAATGGGGCTTCGCACTACGTGCTAGGCTCGACGACGCCATGAATGCTGGTACAGACATTTGGGAAGACGGTACTAGGATCACCTTCGGCAGCACCAAAGAAGCTGAGGACTACTACAATATCTCTTTGCTCAGTAATAGCACTGCTCCTTCTACCACCACACAACCCATACCCGAGCAAGGGGAGGGCCAGTGGAATTCGCTTCTTACCGGCCCAATGGCGACCGAATGGCTCTCGTTCTTCCTAATGACCATTGGTTGGTTCTTACTCTTGACATCTTCGCTTGGGTTCTGGCGCGTCAAACGATGGGAACGATCCATCTTAGCCTCTCATGGATGCAATTCCTCATCCACTTCGAGGAGTCACGCCAGAACGCAGTCAGAGATCGCGGATGAGGAAGAAAGTAGACGTCAGCCCTTTTTTGAGCGTATCGGCTTATTCCGTTTCCCAACCCTACACCAACCGTCCGAGCTTGATGGGGGCGTCGGCGCTGGGTCTAACGCAGTCCCCGTCTCTGCTGAGAACGGTTCCGGTTCTGGTGGTCACCAACAGGGTAGCACACTGTGGTTTTCCGACCCGGTGCGCGCGAGGAGAGCGAGGGAGGCGTTTGAAAGGGAGCAGAGGCTTTGTGAAGACCTGAGGGCTGCGGGGCTGTTATGAACGATCGTATACCCCTTGCTACTGTCAGACAATCTACTGTCGGGTAAGAGGTCCCGAGATGGCTATCTAGATGTATTGTTTTATACGCTAATCATTCCTTGGTGTTGGAAGGGATTGACTGACTTGTTACTAGTGATATTTCTATAAATCTATTTGCTGGACGGAGCCGCCTTACATTTGTCTTTCATGAATGAGTACAACTTGCGTTTATTTGGGCATTCCTCCGCTGAGGGCATTAATCTATTCATTGATACGTGGCCTTGTAAACTTTGCTTTTGCGACAGTCTACTGCAAGCCACTCGTTTATGACCTCTTCTTCAAGAACACTTCTACGTTGAACTCAAGTGCTGAGCAAGGGTAGTTGATCTCGAAATTGGCCAACACAGAAGGATGCAGCACACCCAAAGTACCTATCGCTGTGTCCCTGGACACAGTGACAGCTGCCTCTTTCACATCGTTGAGGGTCGCCTGGATGATCGGGGTAGAACGATAATAGATCGTCGCAGCACGACCAGGGAAGTAGGCCGGATCTATACAGGGAAACGTGTTAGCACAACATATTACCTTCCATCTAAGAAAGAAATGCGCGACTGACTATCCCCTTCAACGATATAGTAACCTCTTGTCTTGTCTTTGTCGTCCTTTCCGATCCTGGGCACTTCCAGCGTCTTCATAGCCCTGTCCAGCAATCCATGCACAACTTCGAACCCAGCGGTCTTATGACACCACACGGCAGCGGCATGTCTTTCGTTTCTCGCCTGGCGCTCTTGGGTGGTGTCCTTGAACACGACGTCGGAGAGTTCGAAGAGCCGGATGGGTAGGGGATGAGATCGATTTTCTCGGATGGTCTTGAGTAGGCCAGGGAGAAGAGATGTTCGTACAACTTGGAACTCAAGGGTTTTTGGGTTGGCGATTTTGACAGCGAAATTTCCTGGATCAGAACGATTCATGAAGTCAAAGTTTTCTTCATGAGAGCACTGCCCGTGTCACTAAAATCAGCTCTATGCAACCTTGAAAGGGAGATGAAAGCGAGCACCAGAATCAACGGCAGCCCTTCCACCCATCCGGCCATTGCCCACTCTCTTCGGATGACATCCACCAGTCTTGAAATTGGCAAAGGTTGCGCAACCGTACTCGTTTGCGGAAAGATGTCAGGAAGGTTGTTGAAGCCATAAGCAACCGCCACATCCTCTATGATGTCGACTTCATGGAATATATCTGGGCGAGTGCAAGGAACAGTGACGGCTATCTCGTCAGAGTCTGGAGATACACTTGGGGCAAGAGACATGCGAGTGAGGAGCTCAGCGAGAGAGGTGGTAGAAAGTGAGAGGGATGTGCAGGAGTTGATATATGATGCACGCGCTATGACGGTCCTTGGTGCAATATCGGGCGAAATACGCGTGGATCCACCTGGAAAGATGATCTTGCACGGTTCAATCCTGCAATAGATACGTAAGCGCTCTAAATATGTTATAACAACGGATAAAACACTGGGTGTATGCGTGCACTTTTGAAGATACGGGAAGTCACAGAAAACTTACGTGAAAGGCTCTTCGCAATACTCCGAGAACATGGTTGCGACCATATTGACGACAATTTGAAGCTTTGTGTCGTCCGTGGCAGTAACATCTATAAAGACGTTCCGTGTGTTGAGGGTGATTTTACTGTGTTCAGAGTTGATGATGGGAGGGAAGGAGAGAACGCAATCCCGTTTGTCATATATGATTGGGTAGACGGGTGCGTCACGGATAATGGGGAGGTACTTTGCGAGATGCTTGTCGCTCTGTGGAGTAAAGTGATTAAATCAACTTTACTCATGTTGCTCCTGTGTCACAGAAATACCTCGTAAACCGTCATCAGTTCTTTGGCGGTGTACGCCTCTTTCTTTGTGAGTGGAACAAATTTGATTGCCTCTGGATCTCTGGCCTCGTATCTAAACGGGGGTTCGATCTTGTCGAGGTCATGTGTACCGATAGAGACCAGCCAGCGCCGCCGTCCAATATTTTGATGAAGCTTGTCTTGAAGGTCGATGAAGGATGCATAGGAACGAGGCGTGAACTTCAAGTTACGAAGGATAGCGCAGGCAAACAGGGGACGGACGCGCTGTGTCTGATGATTGATTTGATCGCGTTGAAAATTCAGATTAATTGTGCATCCAATCACGCGGACCCAGTCAAAAGACGTACGTCGGGATGGACATGAACTGTCAGAAGGTTGTCTTCTCCACCTGGAGGATAAATGAGTCTGTATTGTGGGGATTGTGCTTTACCCAGAAAGACTTTGAGCACACGGGATATGCCTTCTATACAAAGGAGATCATATCTTCGAGGATGGCTAATGAAGTCGAACTCGACATGGGAAACGACACGACAAACCTATTGGCAGGTACCTCAATTTTAAGTTGCTGGAGGGATGTAATGAAAATCAAACGGTATTGTTAGTCAGGTAGTTCACGCACTGGTCTTTCAGCAGGAAGACCTTTCATGATCGCCTCTTTTACATCTTCCGTGGTCTGCGATGACGCGTCATGAGCTCGCTGATGGTAAGGCTAAAAGCACCTACATCCTCATCTAGCTCGAGACCATACTCGAAGCATAATCTATCAAACTCCTCCGTGGCTAGGAGGACGGATGATCAATGAATCGTCAAGAGTCCACTAAGAGATCCACTCACTATATTCTCTCCCGAGTCTTTCGAAAAGATCGGCCTTGTCCACAGCAACGGTGGGCATTGTTAAGAGCGGGTACCGCGTGAAATTGAGCTGGACGTTATCAGTGGTTGGCCAGGGTAGAGTGGGAGATCTCGAGTCAAAGGCTAATTGCACGTGTCCTTCCTCAACGTGTCACACGGCAAGCTCACAGCTCGCACTCGACCATGTCCTTTTCTCTGTTTATCACACTGCTCCTCATCACCCTCGTCAGTGCTCAGAGCGAGCCTGAACCGATTCGCGTCCAACATCGCGTCGTTCACCCAAACCTTCCCATAACACCTTGGTCTGAACTCGGAACTGTCGCTCTTCCACCCTTGCATTCTATTTCTCCCCTTGGATCTTCCGCAACGCTCATCCCCTCTGACACCATCCTCGATGACATTGCCCAGTTTGCGGAGTCAGTGGACCCGACAATTGAAGGGGCAATGTACCAGGTTGCACTCGAACGTCCCGGTATTGCAGACGGCGTATGGCCCACCTCTGTTGTGAAAGCAGTAAGTCGCGCCGACATACATACTCGAACCTCTCACCCCCATGAAAAATTCGACTAGTGTCACCTACCCGGATTGACCTCTGCACATTTAACTGTCCATTTCTCTCCTTCGGGTCTCCCGTTTGCCGTCGATTACTTCGTCTTGCCAGTTCCCCATGACGGCTCGTGCCCCCCTCCCGACACGCGCAAGTCATATCCCGCGCATAATACATCCATTACACTCATGTCGCCCCGTCGCCCACCTCGGCATGTCCTTTGCTTGATGTATATTAAGTCATATCTGATGTGCTGCTAGACCTGAATTGCGCACGCCGCCTCCACTAACAGCAGAAGGTGAACCGATAGCACCTGCACCTGAGAAGAGTTTCTTGCAAAAGTACTGGATATACATGGTCGTGGTCCTCGGTGTCCTTTGTAAGTCGCATCCCAAAATCAATACTTTGCGCCGACAGGTAACCATGTTCCTGTAGTAATTTCAGGGCCAGCAGAGGAACCCGCAAGGAACGGTGGAGGCCAAGGTGGGAGGTGAATATAGATACGGGGGAATGAGTCGAGCCTCAAGGTGCTAGCGGTGAATGTCGTCCACCGAGACCTCAGAGGTGTATCATGCTCAGCTGGTAGACCCACGCCATGTCGCAGTCATTTTTGGAACCCACTCCAAATAGTCGAGTGTCGCACGAAACCGAGTCGCAGGGATATCTTGTCCTTTCGCACAGAGCTCCACGCTACAGCTCAAGCACTTGTTTCTTCTTTGCTCTTATCATCCTTTGCATATCAAGTGATGCCAATCTTTATCCGTCCCGTCACAAAGGAGGATGAGGCGGCGCTCTCCAAGATTTGTTTGGAGACGTCCGAGGTTGGCAAATCTGGGAGGGACGTTCACAATTACCCATCGCTTCCAGGCGAAGTCTATGCCCTTCCTTATGTCAATGTCCCTGATTGTGTATGGGGCTTCGTCCTCGTCGAGAAGTCATTCGAGACCTCCCCTCCCTCAGACGAGTCCGTCGTGGGGTATACCCTGGGTGCACTAGACTCTCGCGCGTTTGAGAGCGCCACTGCGCGAACCTGGTGGCCGCCTCTCAAAACAAAATACGCCGAGGGATCCCTTACCACACCCAAACCGACAGAGACCGACCAGAAATACATCAAGTCCATCATGAATTTCCCTCCTGCGTCAGAGGCACAGATTGTGTTCTCTCCAGCACATTTGCACATTGATATCTTGGAGTCACATCAAAGGAATGGGTGGGGCAGGAGATTAATCGGGACAGCTGTCAGACATTTGAAGGAGAAAGGGTTGAAAGCTGTTTGGCTCGGAATGGACCCTCGAAACAAGGCAGCCGCTTTATTTTATGAAAGGCTGGGATTCCATACATTTGATGGCGCTCCCGAGGGCGTGTTGGGGATCACAGTGGAAGAGTGGGAGAATAGTTCAGGGAAATGAAGACATCAAGTAGTAATGCTAGCTACAAGGAACGACCGTCGTAGTGTATGTAACTTCAATTTGACCGATGCGACAGACGCTTTCAACAAAGACTCCATTCAAAAAATTGGTGCATCTCCCCTTCTAAAGGCCTCATCCTCTACCTTCATTTTGCCATCCTTGCAGAGGTCATAGTAGCCATGTCATGTTCCAGAGAGAATGACGGCCGTCTCGCCCTATTGCGGATGCTACCAATGCCACCTCCGTGTCGTTCTGATTAATTCTGGCTGGTGTTTCAGTCAAGTTCGAAATGGCGGTATGCTTATCTACTCATTCTGAATCGCTTCAAGTCACAACCGGACTTACTTCTGCAAAGTTAGCTTGAGCATCCAGGCGATCTCTTACACTCGTTCGATAATTGAGGATGCCCAGAAATCCTCGTTCTTCTCAAAACAACGGCCAGGCTGGTCCTGGACGGATTTCTTCTTCACCCTCCAATAACCGCGCTGCGACACGATATGAGGTCGAACG
>JBBPLM010000004.1:154635-166566 GCA_038089795.1 Pulchroboletus neoregius | reverse complement strand
CAAACTATCATCTCTTTGTTTACCATCTCCACTCTAGGCTAGACGTCTTATTCCTTTTCTTCTTAGATTATTGCCATGTCCTACGCTCCTGGTTTGTTCAACCATTCGCCGTAATGCTAGTCGCTGACTTTTGGTACAGGTGACGCTAGCAAGGGTGCCTCCCTTTTCAAGACGCGTTGCGCACAGTGCCATACTGTCGGCGCGGGCGAGCCCAACAAGGTTGGACCCAACTTGCACGGGTGAGAACAGCTCGACTCCCATATAGCTTAGAGGCTCCTCGCTCATTGGCACCTTAGCATCTTCGGTCGTAAAACTGGTCAAGTCGAAGGCTACCAGTACACCGCTGCCAATGTTAACAAGGGTATCACATGGGACGAGCAAACACTGTTTGAGTATCTCGAGAACCCTAAGAAGGCATGTCGCTTTTCTCGTGCCCAACCCAATCATTGACGTTTTCACCCTCTAGTACATCCCTGGTACCAAGATGGCCTTTGCGGGACTCAAGAAGGAAAAGGACCGTAATGACCTCATTACTTGGCTCAAGAAAGAGGTAAGCCAAGCTTTACGGGATCGCTTCCCGTCTTCAATTAACTCAACACTGACGCCACTCCAATGTTAGACTGCATAATTTTATATCTCACCGTCACGCACACTCGATTCACTATCTACAGATTACATTACCTAGCTTGGTCCTATTCCTTAGATTGGCCATACTACATAGCACTTGCATACTCCCCCACTCAAATTGTCATAGATTCACGGATATGGCCTAAAAGCCTCGCCAAATTGAGTCTGATTGTGTGAAGTATACCTCTCCTCAAATCGTACTAGAATATGTTGCACCAAGCAATAAATATATTGTGTTCCAAAATACAATGTGAATATGTAGGGTGTACAGAGTATAAATTAAGAGGTATCACAGTGTTGATGCTTTGCGAAAAGCCCTTATGCATCGTACATGAGGAGATACGATGGTCTGATTGCATTCTCCGCGTAGCAGACTAACTCGTCGTAGTTCAGAGAACCCCCGAGGGCAACTTCAGCAAGAACCTAAATCATCTCGGCAGTCAGCACCCGAAAAATAACCAAAACTACTATCAAGACACACCGAATCATAGCCCGGCGGAGGTGCGGTCAGCTTGGTGTTGTCCTGTGTCATCTTGTACCCTTTTCCAACGACAACTTTGTTGAGAAGTATCGCCTTCTGCCTCGAAGGCTTCACATTGTTTGAGTAGTCATTGGATTTCGAAGAGGTCGAAGACGTGTAGATGCCCGCACCGAACCTGCAATGCTTCACGGTCATGACGTTGTTGATCAAAGGAAACAGGTCACTTGCCTGCCCCAACCAGTCTTCTTACCGAACAGATTCAAACTGTACGATGTACGGATGATACTGCACAGAGAGCACGATGTTGACGAGCAGAGGGAAGAGTTCCCATTGTCCCCCAAAAGACATTCCCTCGTCGTTCCGTGCCAACGACGGTTCTCATTTCCAGGAGACCGTCCAGTAGTTGCGAACTTGCCTCGCGCCTCGACAGACGCACTGTTGATCATCCTGGGTAAGACCACGCACGTCTGGACGACCGGATCAACACCCACCGATATGCTTCATATTTCGCGATGGAAGTGGGGTGTCCAATGACTTTGTACACGCGGCGCACAGTTGGACAAGCTGTCTGGTGCCGCCACGAGGCCTTGAATTGGTCGGCGACTACAAACGATCAGACCTCTGGGCACCGGCTGAGTTGACATAGCATACCGCTCTTGAATGTGTCATGTCCATTGGGAACCTCAATTAGTAGCGGCGCATTCTTTCCCGCCTTTGAGGTACACGCCTGAGTGCAAAAGTTGCCCTTCTTAACGGATTTCCCGCAGAGCAGGCAGCCATTCTTCACTGGTCTGGAGCGCAGAGCCGTAAGTATTGCATGGATTGGATTGAATCGCGAGCCTACGGACTTGGAGGGTGCTACGGGAGCTCCTCCTGCAGCTCCTGCAACTTTTGCTTGCTGTGCGCAAGTCTTGCCGCAGAAAGAATGAGTCGTTTTCCCATCGTTGTACTTGGGCTGCTTGTGACAGCACTGTATAGTATTACATTACCATCAGTGGGTTCACGCAGAACAAATAGTAATAAAAGGCAACATACGTCACACATGTTGGCTTTGGCACGAGGGCCAGCCTTGGCGCTCTTTCCCCTCGCGGGAGGGTTACTGCCTGAGGCAGTCTTGTTCTGAATCTTGGCGGCACATGTCTTGCTGCAGTAGGAGTGGGTCTTCGTCCCATCAAAGTATCTGGGTTTCGCGTGGCAAACCTGCAAGGGGAATCAATGAAGGGTGCCACATGCGTTGAGAAAGTGGGCATACATTACAAAGACTGACTGCGTTCGTCGTGGCTTGTTGAGTGGACGGGGCATTAAATGCCGGCTGCGCTTGTGGGGGTTGAGCTTGCGATTGTGCCTGCGCAGCTAGGTATTGACCAGCCATTGTTCCAAGCACGGAGAGTGCAGCGTGCATGGGTGGAAGTGCAGCACTCATATTGAATCAGGTGGTGGAAGGAATGGAGTGTATGAACGAGATTAGTGCGGGTCGTCAATGATTGCTCGCCAGGAGCAACTCGAGTATGCGGATAAGACAAGAAGGGTGGTTAATGATACACTGGGCAAAGACCGTGTTTTATAACCACGGGACATAACGCACTGTGGTGACTCCTCGAGCAACGCGAGCGGGGCGTGTTCTCCGCGAGGGGCAATAAACTTCGTGGTTGAGGAGTTTTCTCATTTTCACCGCCATCGTTCGCGGTGCAAGCGGACGGTGTCCACATCTGTAGTTGCCGAGGTAGAGCTCACCTCGACCTCGGCACAAGGCTGCCCACCCTGCCGCACCTTCGAGATGCAATGAACACGTGCAGGTACCCTGCAGTACGCTTAGATCCGGATATTTGATCAGCTACATTCTTGACCGCACGAGGCATGCAAATAACGAGACGACTAAATTGTGGATAGTTACAGTTCGGGTATGATGGACACAGCCTATCTTTTTGTTACCAGTGGCTGGATGCGATGCAGCGGTGGGGGCGGTACTAGTCCCGATAGTTGGCTAGTAGCAGACTCACATACTACTGCTCTCCGTCTTGCAAGGCGGGTCGGTATGACGTTCTTCGTGATGGCCAATTCGCGAATTCATGTCCGAAGTCCGACTCCAGTTCCGCCCATGCAAGCAATTCGATACTAGTGGAACTAATTGTAATACACTACTAGGGTACATGCATCATACAATCGTGGGTAGTGCTATCATACAAAATATGCGGGTATCAGGATGGAAATAATAATCCGGATAAATACTTGCAGCCGTTGGCCCACCAACCAAGAAGTAGAGTTCAGTTATCTTGCCGTGACCTTTAGCAATCACGACACGATAGGCGTCTTGAACATCGTCTGCACAAATGCCTTCAGATTTGGTACGCGTTGTGGCTTGTCCCCATACACAACCAGATACGCTGGACACACGGTGTCATTGTGGTAGGTGACCGTTTCTGTTGACCATCATTAGTCTTTAAAATTGAATGAATGGTCCGACTAACCTTCATAATTCAAGTCCCACCCAATTTCTCCAGCAATCTATGAAGAAAGTTAGATAAATAGTCATGTAGCGTACCATCCACATACCGAGTCGTACCCAAAGGGTGGTGAGATCAGGTCGGGAGCATTTCGATATCTCTTGTAGGGTTTTCCTACAACAACGCGACTGAGAATCATTACCCGCAGAGAGGCACTTTCGGAGAGATTGGAGATATAATCATCTGCCTCTGTTATTTGTAAGGAACGATAGTTCGTGCTAACAATCATTTTAGAGGACGTACTCGAGGAACATGATGTGGTATAGATACCATGTCCGAATCTGAGCCGCTATCAGAATAGAGTTGTTCCAAGTATAGTTACACATACCGCTTGAACGCGTTCTTTGAACCTGGTAGGCAGCTGAGAATAGTTGAAGAGAAGCGGGTGAAGGGACCTACCACATTTGCTCACATCAAATGAACTGCGCACAACGGAACACAGATAGCATTCTTTGAGACCGCAGAGGAGCACACTGGCTGAAGTCTCCCCTAATAGACACGCGCGGTTGGTACCGTGGAAAAGGAGTTTTTCGTTTCCTCGTTTGTCCTTGGCTTTGAGGGTAGTCTGGACTCGATCCCTGAAATATACTAGGGATAGGGGTGCACACATGGGAAGAAGAGTTAAATATATACCTATAGTTGAGATAAGGCTCGAGCGCAGGTTCTGGCCAGAGAACCTTGAAGATATATTGGATGTCAGGTCTCGCTTTCTTCCTATGACGCCACCCTTTGACAAAGAGCTGCTCCACTACATTTGTAACATACATCAACCTTTTACGATACTGGTAGCAAGATGATCGATGGTCACGCACCTTCAGCGAACCTAGGGTTGTCTCTATCAAGTCGGACCAGCCGATTTCGTCGACCATTGGAGGTGTTCACCGGGTCATCAAGAGAAAACTCGTCAGGAGGCGTTAGCTTCACCCATCCATCTTTGTGAGGAGAAGCCATGATCAGATCAACTGAGACTGGGGTTTGGACAAAAGGAACGGAGAAGAGAGATGAGAGATTATAAGTTGCCCATAGCGAACCTCACCTCCACTGCACCCCATCTGCACAGACAATGCAACTTAACCGACCCATGTCGTACATGTTATAACGACGTGGACAATTAGTCAACTTTATCCGCGGTCTTCGTGAATATTCCAGTCCTAAACCAGCACAATTCACGCGATTTCCATTTTGCGATTAGTACATGGAGCCAACCCTGTGCTTACCATGCAGCATCCACGCCGTTGATGGTAGTAGCGTCTAGGCCGTCCGGAAAAGGCAAGTAAGTAAGATGGAGTAAGTAAGGCGCAGCTTGGAAAACACGTTGCAGCTGGCTGGCTTGGGCCAATCTGTGGCATAACAAGTGAGCTCGGTCATTCTAATGTTTGACTTAGCCTAGCACGTTCGGTTCCCCCTCGTGGCGAGCACATCATTCCAGGATATTTTCGTTGTGAGGGGCTGACAACTACATCGCCTTCTCGGGGGAACCTTATAAAAGACTCCTCTCGTGAGTGCCGTGAAGGAAACTATCACTTGAACTTTCTCTGACACCCAAAAATTCTCTATCTACTCATTGCAATCTTCCTGATCTCGTTCGGAATGCTAGACACCCGGCGAATCATGAAACTTTTTGGACTCGGAGGATCGCCAACTATACCTCAATCTGCATCTGGCAAACAAAAGCAAAGGCCTGTCACGCAGTACTACACTCCAAGGTGTGACGGGCTCTTTTTGACTTTCTCCGTCTTCTAATGTATCGTCCAGCAACTCCTACCTGAAGCCGCCGTTACGCAGTGCCTCCAACGATGGTACAGAGGCGGACTACCCTCCCCTTACAGCTCCTGTTGCTCCCATCGGTGCATCCATAGCTCCATTCCGTACATCAAAGACGGCGCCGGTCCTATTTTACGACAAGAATGACCCATTTTACGAATTCACCAACTTTTCGCCGCATGATGTCATATACAAGGGGAAGAGGTATCCAACAAGCGAGCACCTATTCCAAGCATTCAAGGTACGTGTTGTAAGTTTTTCGTTTGTATGTGCTGACGTTGGTTGTTGCACTTTGGTCTCGATCGTTATTCGTTTAGTTCCTGGACGACCATCCTGAGATCGCGGAGCGGGTTCGAAACTGTGGCGAAAGACCGATGTTGGCTTTCGATGAAGCGCATCGGTACCAGAAATCGGTGCGTTCGGATTGGAGACAAGTCAACATAGAGAAGGTACCCGTCGATTCTTTCTATTGCGTGCTTTTGAACAAACCGACTTTCTTTGTGCAAACCCAGATGGAGGTTGCCCTTCGCCTCAAATTTACTCAACATTCCGACCTCAAAGCATCACTTTTAGGAACGGGTGAGGCTGACCTGGTCGAGGTGAGAGTTGCCCTATCATTCCGTACTGCTTTAGTATTAAAATCAATTTTAGGATTCCCCACGTGACTACTTCTGGGGAATCGGCGCTGATCACTCTGGCCGCAATGAACTTGGAAAAGCCCTCGTAAGGCTTCGGGAGGAGCTACGCCAAGAGCAGGATAACCCGTCCCATATTCCCACTGCCCGACGAGACGCTACTCGTTTATCAATTCAAGATCTCACTTCCCTTGTGCCCACTCAACCATTTTCCAATGTGAACGTCCAGCGTTCTTCTGTTGCGTCCATCCTGGGATCTGGGAGCGGACCTTCTAATCCACAGATAGCGATAACTTCACCTCAGGGAAATGGACTTTGTGAGGTACGTCCGAGTACCCGCCCCAAGTTAGCAGCACGTCAGCTGATGGATGGTGAACACAGTTCTGCCAAGTAAGACCCAAGTTCCAGAGCCATCCTTACTGCGGAAGAACATGCGCTGCAGAAGCAACCAAGATGTGCAGCGTATGTCTCCAACCTCCACTTTTTTTCTTCATCATACTGATGTCGTGTATTCTGTGTTTTCTTTCGCAGTTTTGTCGCTCAAAGCCACGCTTTGGGAAGCATCCCTATTGTTCAAGAACCTGCGCAGCCAAGGCGGGCAGGGGAGTTTGATCTCCCGAAGCTGTTCTCCGTGGACCAGATGTTGGTTTATCGGGGCTCGTGACATTGGTTTGGTTTCATTAATTATGACTCATATCTTAGTATGTACCATCCTATATTGGTTATCAGGCAAGGAAGTGTTTGGCTACATATCGACGGAGATCAACACAGGGTGCGATATCATACACCAACGACCAATTATTTAATCATGCGTGCGGAAATGAGACGACGATCGAGCTATCAGACGGTGTACGTTGAGTAACAGTAACGAGGTACGGGTGAACGGGAGGATGCATAAAGTGAAGTGATACATGTGATTTGATGGTGAGTAATAACAAACCTTGCACAGATAACAGAAACAATACACGCATGTAAATGCACAGTACCAGCTGCGACAGAGTGAAAGAGTCCCAGATCTCCGATTCATTCATTGGGATCAACAGAATACCCAATAGAAAGAACACGTCTAATACCATCTACAGCAATATATCATGAGCAATGTATAAGTCAACTGGATCAATATATTTTTACCTCGAATAGGGCTCATGGCCCGGGTTGGACTAAGTGCCCTCATGGGGCTGCGCAACCTAGCGAGCTTTTCAGTAAATTTATGTGCGTTCTCGAAGATGACGGCGCGATTATCATCCTCGTCATCCACGGCAGGATTGAGCGCAAGTGGTATAGAGAAGTTCATGTGCGGAGTAGACATGAGGCGACCATGAACATCTGGCGAAGAAGGCGGAGAAAGCAACATAGCGATGCTGGGGTTGTCAGCGCCTACAGAGCCAGCCATGCTCTCCTTCCTCGCTCTTCGACCACGGGAAGGTGTAGAGGTGTGTGTGCAAGATGTTTCATTGTTTTTACGCACGGGCAGAGGATTGGCTGGCTTGCTTTGGCTAAGATCAGAGACAAAAGAGTTTGCGACGAGACTGGGAACATGATGTTGAACTTCCGGGGTACTCTCGCGTGGTGAGAGATGCGAAGGAAGGAGACTGCCAGCTGAATGCTTTCTTAAAGGAAAATAGGTCGTCGAATATTTGTGTTGTATCCCGAGAGAGGATTTTGAGCGAGAGTGACTTTTTTTCGAAGTTTTAGAAACGGAAATACTGCGCTGAACCAAGGAAGGTTCGCACGCGGCAGAGGGGGAAGTATCGTTGCACTTTGCAGCCGTGTCTGCAATGTTATGGATATGGATATGATATTTGAGAGCTTCGACGCCTGGCAGAATATCTGCACATCCCCGACGGCGACATTGGATCTTATTTGAAGGCTTCAGCCCTGCGTTATGCATCATTGAAATCGCTTGACTTTGCTATAGTCGTTGCGTCAGCAAACTGTGCCAGATAACTTATTAGGGTGAGAGGAGAACGTACAGCTTGGATGAGCGCCCTTTGATCGGTACGACGCATGCGGACTTTGGGTTTCGGTCTCCACATCATATCCATTGTGGATTGCGTGTCCACTGACGTAGCAATCGTGTACATTGAGCGCTGGTCGTCAGGGATTTGAGAAAGCTCTTCGTTAATTTCCGTCGAGGCACATTCTGGCGCGTGATCGCTACCATGAACAGCACGATAAGAAGCAATGATCTGTTGTGCTTCGCTGAGGGCGGCAGGTTGATCCACGCTTGCTACTGATACAGCTTGAGCTTGAGCGACACAGGTATTGTTATTGAACATGGCAACGAGTTGCCATCGCGAAGGGTCATCTGAGTCGTCGTTGTGTTCTTTATGTGTGGCATCGCTGCAGTCAACGGAGACGACTTCTGGAACCCCCGCGGGGAATATGCTGGCAAAACGGCGAGTGTCAGGTTTCGCATGTTGTGCAGCACGTAGATCAGCGTGGAGGTTGTGGGATACGGCGTCGGGGTGCTCAGATTGCATACTGGCTGAGGAGTGGGACAGTATCCACTATTAGTATAGTCACGATGACATGCCAGATGATACTGGGACCGAGTCTTTATGGGGAAGATGACAACTGGCGCTTTGACATTGTAACCTGTGGAATAATGAGCGTCCACACTTGGTTGTGCAAGGACCACACTGAGGATCCTTGTGGCTCAGAGAAAATGCAAGTTATTCATACCGTGCGCCCAATATAATGTACGCGCTCGATGAATGCTTGTAGTACCCGTCCTTAACAAATCAAACTTGACTGGCATTTGAGAGCAGAGTCACTGGAGTGTTCGTCGTTATCGTGGTCATGGCAAGTCCGTGGTCACAGACTCAGTCCAGCAACCAGAGTTATGCCACACCCTAGGATAGGGTTAGGGTTCTAGGATTTGCAATGATTCACTCATTCCTTTTGCTAGACAGCCTAAACCATGGCTGGCATAGTCAGTGCGAGGCTCTGCATTCGTCCGATATCTTGGAATGCTGTCCGAAATCACCAGAACCTCAGCGTACCGACATTCCGCACATTCCAGACGAGCTCATTGTTGCATCGTTCACCCACCTATCCAGGCCACATTCCTCTCAATACCTTTGAGAATGCATTCCTTACTGCAGGCTCCGCCCTCATGGCATTTATGGACCCAAGGCGTGGCGGTAAGCCCCTTTAAGAACGACTCGGAATATTTTTACCATGTTGATACGCCTTAGACATGGTGGCCGCCCTTGGTGAAACCACCGCAGGTTCTTCATTGCAAAGGTTGCGTGACATGATGCTTGATTCTCCGGAAGGACGTAGGATCCTCAAAACCCGCCCTCGCATTAGCTCCAAGACCCTGGACTTACAAAGACTACAAGCACTTCCGGACGGGACCTTTGGAAGAGAATACACAAGATGGCTTGAAGCATGCAATGTCACCCCTGATTCTCGAGAGCCGGTCCGCTTTCTATTAATCTAGTCGTCATTACCAGCGACCTTCTGACATTCCAGTAGGTTCATTATATTGACGACCCAGAGCTTGCCTACGTCATGCAGCGATATCGTGAGACCCACGATTTCTACCACGCACTCTTTGCCCTCCGCGTCTCCGCTCTACCAGAGCTTGCCCTTAAAGCGTTCGAATTTGCCAATCTAAGGTTGCCCATGACTGCGTTAGCACTTGGTGCCTCTGTGAAGATGAGGGAAGCACAACGTGACAGGCTCTGGCATGAATTTGTGCCCTGGGGAATTAGGTGCGGCGGAAGTGCCAGATGTATTCTGACAGTCTACTGGGAAGAGAGATGGGATCAAGAGGTTCAGGACATAAAGAAAGAACTTGGTGTGTGGGATCCACCAGGTGGGTTGAGTATCTGTTCTTCATAAATATTGTCAGCTATTCTTTTCTGTCGTAGCATTCGTTTCATGGAATACTACTATTTTTCGTACTGGAGGGAAGTATATCAACACGCATTTATTATTCAGGAACAATCAAACTAACATGTCATATGGAAGCTAAATAGTTATCTTGTGAAGTACCTGGAATTATCCTTCACACTGGCACAAGTGAAAAGAGCAGCTGCATATACTATATTGACTCCCCTCACCTTATCTATGAGCACAAAACCCACAATGGCATCTATTGCCTAGTATTTCTACTCACTTCCCAGGCATTTTTATGCAACCATTGCCTCCATTCTACTCTTCCTTTCTATATTGCATGATCTCATCTATGGTTCCCTCTTATATGGATTGCACCCATGGTAGCCTAAGTTCTTCACAATATGTGCACATTTCTAGTCTTATATTTGACCTGAAATAGATCTTATAATCAAGAACTTCCTCTTTGCTATCTCACCAAAATTTTGGAACTATGTTTCAGTATTAGCTTGAGACCAGACTCTGGCTATAGCACAGTAGGTACTGGTCAAAACTCTGCCTTTATATACTGTAAATTTCAACTACTTTCACAGCTAACTTGCTAACTGCATGATATTGTAATTTATAAGTAAAGGCATGTTATTTTCTCAATTTCAATCCCAAGTCATTATGCATATGATATTCACAAACAAACATTTCTATTATATTATAGTTAAATGCAAACTACAAAAAAGAACATGATATTATACCATGTGATATTCTTTAATTCACTTCAAAAGAAATATGTTCACTCTAAAAACCATTAGATTTCCTATGCTTTGAATGCACCATGTTGAAGTCCACACCTTTTCAAAATCCTCAGGGGTAGCAAAAGCAATGCTTCTTGTTGCCATTCCAAAGCATCCATTGTCTTCATCCACCTGTATATGATGAAAATAGGAGTCTCTAGCAATTAAGCTTTATATACCCAATGTTAGCTTACATTTCAGGAACATTGATAACAAGTAACTAACTTAGCCATAAAGCATGTTGCATAAACTATTTGAAGAAATGGTCAATTGATGAAAGGGGTGAAGCTTGCAATGTGTACTCACTACCCCCAAGAGGAAAACTCATGAGCAGATGACCTGGATCAAGATGAGCCACTATCCACTTTGATTCTTTGGTTATTCAATTTTATGGCAATTTAAAGCAATGCTTACAAGGGCCACTGTAATTCCAGTTGCTAAACTGACATCAATGTTGATTAGTAATATCATTACCTTGAAATTAATACTACACACCTGGTTATCAGTCCAGTCTGAATGAAAAACTTTGCAAGCCTTTTAACCAACAAGCTCAATCTACACATCAATCAGCCAGCTATATTTCAAAATATGATCTAGACCAGCACTACTAACCTCATGGATAAGTAAGGGCTACCCTTTTTCAGAATATGACACATTGATCCAGCAATTGAAATATCTGCTAAGATGGAGAATCCTAGCCAAACAAGCAATGTCCACTGTTAAGAGTTTTAATAAATATAGCAAACTGGTAGGATAAGATAGAGCTTACAGTTTTGGTCACATGTCCAGATCCATTGAGGTTAGCCATGATGCTAACAAAAAATAAATAGAAATATGTTCAATCCATTTATTTTACAATAAACCACTTACAAAGACACCATGGATATGAATCCAAAGGCTATTCTAACATAAATATAGTTCCTTAATTGAATTATGTATGACACTTACATCCTTCAAGAATTAAGATGATGCACTGGAAAAAGATTAACATTATGCATGAACAATAATTGATTGATACATACAAGTATTAATGAGATTCTTATATGAAGAAGATGGGTTTCCACTTGAAGTATTGTTAATTCCCATAGGTCTGAAAAGCACTCATACTCACAGAGGTAGATGCGACTAATGAAAAATGCATGAACAAGACATTCAGTCATTACCTAAATTTTAAAAGTTAGCCACTGTGTTTCATTTTGAAGTTACCTATATTACAGTTGTTCCAGTACACACTGCCCATTCCCTATGAACAATATCCAAGGATCATATCAATTTTTTGTCAAAAG
>JBBPLM010000004.1:139398-151150 GCA_038089795.1 Pulchroboletus neoregius | reverse complement strand
CGAAAGCTACATCAAAACAAGATCTGCGCTCTACCCGACACTTTTCCTGACTTGACGGCCCTTACTAGCCTAGATCTTTCACATAACTCGTTAGCATCCCTTCCTATTAATATCTTCGCACTCCCCGCCCTCTCCACCTTAAATCTGTCGCATAATGCCCTTGTCGCCCTGCCATTTGGTGAACCGTTTTCAGGTTCCTCTCGTCGGTCGGGAGCAGGCACTTATAGTTCTGGAGGATTCTTTGGCCCAGTGATCACCCGTGCCAATATACCATTGCCACGCCTTATGTCACTAGACGTGTCTTTCAACGGGCTGACCGCTTCCGCTATCGACCACAAGAATTTCCCCTCTGGCTTATCCAAAGTTGACTTGTCCTCGAATCCTATTGCATCAGGGAACTCTGATTCGTCGACCCTAATACGAGCATTTGGGGGTCTTAGCCAGTTAAAAGAGCTCCGCCTGGCAAACACGGACATCGGGGACGATGCCTTCCCATCTACTCTTCTCAGGGGGAACGTTTCTCAGAGTTTTTCGTCATTGCGCATTCTTGATCTCGAAGAAACACGTGCGAACGCTGAAGCTGTAGCGTTAGCATTTGCTGGTTCGAAACAGTCACTCACTTTCGATATGACGGTCGATGAACCATCGGAAGGCACTCTTAGGATAACTGTGGGGAAGAAGGTCATGAAAGAAGCTTGGGAGATTGAGGCTGACCGCAGGGCAAGACACAGGAGTGGAAGGTCCCTGGGAAATGGAGGTTCAACAACAGATGCCCTGGATCGTCTCTCACACGAAGTTGCATCAAAGGAGCCATGGGAGATTGAAGCAGAACAGGGCTTGCTGACTGAGGGTGGTCGGAGGCGTGCAAGAGCGGCCGCAACCGAAACTTCGTTCGCAACAGCGAATACTCAGTCTTCGCAAGGAAAACGAAGTTCGGTGACTGGTATCGGTCATCCAAGCTCACCCCCACCATCGTCATTCAACTTGAGCAACCCTCAGTATTACCACGCTGCTACCCAAACGCTTACCCTCCCTGCCTCCGTGCCCCCTGCGAGATCGCACACAAGGTCCTTTTCTCTCGCTGCGCCCGCCTTGACTGCACACGCCACCCCAGGAAAAACTGATATTGCTTTGCCTACCCCAAGTCTTCCTATTGCAGCAATATCTCCACAATCCTTCGCTCGAACACTCAAGATCCTCATACTCAGCAATAGAAAACTGGACCTCTCTGTTTCGTTACCTTCTTGCGAACCTAAAATGGATGCCGGGCTGATACCAACCCTGGAAGAACTTGTTTTAGACGGTTGCGGTCTCGGTGATAGTGTTGCAGTGACACGCCAAGCCGAGGGTGGCGCGAACCCGATAAAATCAAGCGAGCCACTTTTGCCTCTGATTACACGGTTATTTCCCAATCTGAGGACGTTGGACGTGTCGTATAATGCGCTGACGTCTGCTGCACTGCAAAAAGATGTTTTGATGGGCCTCATCATGACTTCGGCTCAGGACACCGCCAACCGTACAGGATTGAGACACCTCCGCCTCCGAGGGAACCGTATCACGACCCTTGATGGCTTTCAGCAAGTGGCAGAGATCTTCAAGGGTCACCGTTCTGTCCCCGATTGGAAACTCGAGGAATTAGACCTGAGAGACAATGAGATTTCCAAACTGCCGCCGGAAGCCGGCTTGTTACCCCTAGATGTCTTTTTGGTGGACGGGAATGTGTAAGTGGCCTTTTTGTCGCTGGTGCGTGTTGCGCGTCACTTGACTGATCGTTTGTGTGGGCATTCAAAAAAAAGTTTCCGAATTCCTCAGAGGAGAATATGGGAACGTGAAGGGACCAAGGGTCTACTGAGTTGGTTACGCGGGCGTATAGAATGAAGTACATCTTGGCTCTGTCAGGCTTGCTATGTACTATACAATAGTCTATAGCTTGATGAAGCGTAATATTATCCCACTGGGATATGGGATCTGTCAATCCCCAGAGAGGACATCCTTAAACTTTTTGCAGTGCGTGCGATCTGATCGCGTTGCAAGGCGCAGCAAGTCACTCACCGAAAAAGCTAAACGAAGAATACGGTGTCGGTCAAGCCTGTTCGTGGCAATGCATATGTACGAGCCACTTTCCCACCGGAAGCGGCCAGCTCAAACATGCGATCATTCGCTACCAGTCTGGATTTGCAGCTACATATTTCCACTAAAAGGGCAATAGGTGCAACAATACCGGTCAAACGCAATCACGAGTATGACCATACTATATCTCATGATTCGCAGATCCTGATAAGAGTTGAGGCCAAAACACGGCACAGTGGGGACACGGCATGGCCCAACTTGCGCAACGATCGTTCAAGACTCTCCAAGCGTTGTTTTGTTTTAACAAGGCAAAGAAAGTGAATTCCAAGTGGACTGTACTCGTGTCAAGGATGCTGACCCGCACTCTCCAATACATTATCCGATGATGACTGTTGGATCCACATGTCATGGTACAATCCACCCAGACGCAATAGTTCCTCGTGCGTGCCCTCCTCTACGACTTGGCCATCCTTGAGAACTATGATCAGGTCTATGTGCATCGATGTCACGTTTTCTTCAGATCAGCACGTCGGAGCGACGATCGAAATAGACTTGCCTGCTTCAACGACGGTGCGTAGTTTATGTGCGATGAATATACTCGTCCTCCCACTGTGCAGTAGGGTGCTATTGATGCTCTTCATGATCTCCGCTTCGGTGTGCGCATCAAGGGCGGATGTCTAAGCGGGGCGTGAGTCAATAACAAGCATACGGTACAAAACTCGAATAATCATTCTTACAGCTTCATCGAAAAACAATATTGGCGGGTCCTTTAATAATACACGCGCAATTGCTAGTCGTTGCTTCTCGCCCCCCGAAATCATGAGTCCTCGCTCACCAACAGTCGTCTGATACCCATCCGGCAGACTCATGATGGTATCATGTACGCTTGCCTTGATGGTAACCGCTTTCACTTCTTCGTCCGTCGCGTCGAGGCGTCCGTATCGCACATTGTGCATGATGTTGGAGTGGAAAAGAGGTGTATCCTGCGGAACAACGCCTACTGCCCTGCGAAGACTCTCCACTTGTACATCCTGGATGTTTTGGTCGTCAATGAAGATGCGACCCGAGGAAGGATCGTAGAATCGGAACAGAAGCCGGAAGACGGTGGATTTGCCACAGCCAGAGGGCCCTACGATAGCTACCTTTTTACCCGCTGGAACACTGAACGAAAAATCGCGGAATATAGGACGATCAGGGTGATATCCAAAATTGACATTCTCGAAGCGAATGGAACCGCCTTTGAGCACCAGTGGTTGCGCCCCCGGCTTGTCCTGCGCAATGATAAGAGACGAGTCTGTGATATTGTCGGGATACCTACCCTCACTGGTGCATTCTCGGTTTGGAGAGTGAACAGTACCTCCATATCCAACAAATTCTGTCGGAGTTCACGGTATATGCTACCCAAGAAGTTGAGGGGAAGAGATAACTGGAATATCAACTGATTGACCATGACGAGGTCACCAACAGTCATAGTTCCTGGATATTGCTTGCATCAGGCCAACTGGCCAACTCATCTGACAACACTCACCATTCAGCACCCCCTGTGCAGCCAAAAACATGGTAGCTGTCAATGCCGTGGAAAATATTAGGTTTTGGCCCGAATTGAGATATGCCAAGGAAGTGGTGATCAAGACAGACGATTTCTCATACTGCTTCAGATGGGCGTCATATTGCGCGATCTCGAATTTCTCATTGTTGAAATGCTGCGGATGGGTCGTAAGGGACTCGAGGGGAAATGAATAAAGGTGCGTACCTTGACTGCCTCGTAGTTTATGAGAGAGTCGACAGCAGACGAAGCAGCCATATTGTCGGCTTTGTTCGCGTTGCGTCGGAACTGTGTTCTACCGATCGTGTGAGAGAGTTTGGCAAGAACGCGCACGAGGTTTGCGCTGACCTCCAGGAAGTGGTTCGGACCGTAAACCAGGTATATGCGGCCAAAGTGGTTGCCGTTATCGCGGCAAAGTCCCAGCCGAATTTATACGTCTAGGATGTAATCTAGGAAGAGAAAGAGAGAGAGAGGAGACACCACCTACGAGGATGCCGCAAACCATGGATATTTCCAAGGCAGTCGGGACGATACGGAATAGGATAGCCTGTAGCATAAATGTGATGCCCCTGCTGACCTGTCAGGGGGAAAAGTCATATCGAATACGAACAAAACAGACTTTGTTCCACGATCTATGGCACGGGTGAGTCCACCTGTTTGTCGGGAGAGATGGAACTTGAGATTGAGGTTGAGCAAGTGCCCAAATGTTTCGCGAGAGACCTTGCGTATGGCACGCTGACCGATGTTGGCGAACACTGCGTTCAAAAGTTCGCCGAATACGGTCGCTCCGATGCGTGCGGCGCCGTCTGAGGAGAGTGTGAGATGGGTATGTGAGCAAAGTGGTTACGCACAACCAAGGATGAGGGAGCCCGCGACGACCCAGACGGTCGAAGTAGACGAGACGTCAAGATTGAGAGCGTCGATGACATCCTTGAATAGTTGTGGGACTTGTACGTTCAATACCTTGGGATCATGGTGAACATTAATCACAATCAAGGTGGAGAGGCAAAGGAACCTTCCCGCCGATGAGGAGGGCGAAACCGAATACGACGCGAACGCGGGTATTCCAGTCATCTTTTGGCCAGACGTTGCCAATAAGCTTGCGCACGACCATCCAGTCCTTGCGGCGCTGTTCTTTGGCTGTCACGCGTTCGGGGCCATGTTGGTTGCGAAAACGGGCAGAAGTGGAGAATTGGAGAGTGAGCGGTGTCGTGGAAGGGCGAGGATGGAAGCGATGGGGACACAGGAGGGACTGCCTTTGGAGTGTGGCATTTAGAGGGACCCTCGAGAACGCAGCACGACGGCAGACACTCGCCAGCGTGGAATGTGGTCGATGCATCATACTGAGCCACCTGCATTCATTCCACCAGGAAACGGAGCGACGACAAGTACTTATCCAAGCGCTAACTTCATCGGTACAGATACAACACAAAGCGAAACGATGAAAACAGTGGCAATGGTGTCAGCTACAAACGTGTGGTAGTAGTAGTAGTAGTACAGGGATGCAATACAGCCCGCAGTGCCAGCAAGAGAAAATGGACATAAGATCGAAACAGAAAATCACCATACATGCCTTGTTACTATGTGTGTGTGTCCTGATTTGCAACAGGACCGTGTCCACTGCGCGAAACAGTCCGTGTGTTCATGCCCATGCGTTGCGGCCCCACCACCGCTTGTCTGCCCCCCTAACGGCCCACTCAGAAACGCTGTCTGTGGTGGCAACATATATCATCCCGCCTAGAGGATCGAAACACGTTCCCGCAATATCCAGATCCGGCTTTTCTATCTGCTCCGCCACAAGATTGACGCGTGTGGTCGTTCGCCGGCTGGGGTGGGGCGAATGACGGGTATTCGAGTATCGCCCGAGGGCAGTGTTGCGAGAAGGAGAGGGAGATGTCTGTAGTGGAAGGTGGATGGAAGGCGGCGGAGAAGACGAGCGGGAAGGTGCACGCGATATACAGTCCGTTTCTGGTTCATCAACATCCATGCTATCTACATCTTCTCTTCCATCACCGTCGACGTCATTGTTGCCGTACAAGTGCGGACTGGCAGTGCCTCGCATGGCAGGCTGTGGATACATATCTGCTCGATGTGCAAGATATGCACGAACTGCCCGACGAGAAAATGCTTCTCGAATGTTTTCTTGGACCGCACTATCCCCAAGAGGTAAGTCGAGAATATCACCATAGTTATAATCCTCGCTATCATCGCCCTCCCGCCGCCGGAGGATGCGATGTGGATGTCTTCGTGTGGACAAGGGCCCACTGTTGGGGAAAGAATTGACGTGAAAACTTTCTTCCTGTGTGCGAATGGCACGTGGTGGCGGCGCGGTTTGCCTAGTGAATGGCGTAGCGGAGAGATGGGCCGCATCAGACGGTGCGGAAGACATTGACGGAGGACGGGACGGTGTCAAACGCGACACCTCTCGCTCCACGACAGGGATGCGAATGATGTCCTCTGTCTCGAAAGTGCGAGCATCTATCACATGAAGGAAGCTTGTATGCTGAAAGGAATGTGAGCAAACGTGCGTATGCTTAACCGTAAAGGCGAGTCTGACCTCTGTGAATGTCATAATCTCATGTCCAGGATGACCACGTGTACCACCGGCACCAAACTTGACACTCCGGGCACCCCAGCCGGGCGCCTTGGAATTACCTCTTGTCCAATCCCACGGGTCATCGCTGAGCATGCTGCTTTCGTCGCCATTCCCAAGGTGCCCAACCGGCAACCTGGTTTTGTCTGTTTGAATGACTTTCATCGGTTTCGTACTTCGCACGTCCCAGACAGCGACGACACCTTCTTGGGAAGCAACCGCAAACTTCATGCCATCGTGTGAGAACGCGGTGGAGAAGGATGCAGAAAGCGAGGGTGAGTAGAGTCTGGCGTCTGGAGGGGGAACGTTAAGGGAGACAATAGGGGCGAACGTGATGCAAGGACCGCCAGTAAGGTGGTGAAGATAAATCCGTGGCGAATCCCCAACAGATAGGAGGGTTCTCCCATCTGGGGATATCGAGGCTAGGGAGGATTATGAGATGAATGCAAAGGGCGAGAAGGGGGATGCAAGACACGCACAATGATTGATAGGTTCCTCGAGCTTCAAGTTACCGGATTGCCGGAGATCCTTTGGGGAGGATTCACAGCGGACAGGAATATCGTAGAAACGTACTGTACAATCGTTATTGCTGACGATAAGGCGGGGTTCGACGCTGCTATCCGCGGACCTCGTCAAGCTCAGTGAGCTGAGCAAGACAGAGTTGTTGATCGAACCGTGGAGCTTCTTATAGTACTGCCAAATTGCATTATTGCAACGTAGTCGAGGGGATGGACCTTCCCTCCTTTGAGACCGTGAGGAAGGCTGATGAAGGGAGAGGTGGATTTCTGCCTCCTGACCACCGGCGGCAAGAAGGATCGTGTCTGAACCGGGGAGCTGAATGGAGGAGAGGGTGTTTGGGTTGAACGAGAGGTCTGCGATGCTGCGAACGGTCTAGTGCGTGCGAGTGAGGTGTGAGACCTGGGCACGAGGAAGGTGGGGGGTACGCACAGTGTCAGGATTATAGATATCATGCTCTACGATGGAGTAGCCTTGTATATAGTTGACAAGACCTGGCTCCCGAGGACAAATGATGAGATCGCGTAGCTGACTGGATGAGTAAAAGTGAAGTATGAGGCGTGTGGTCAGCGACAGCGAGGACGTTCCTAGCAAGAAAATGGACGTACACATGGCCGATGGTTACTTCGGCAGGTAGGATGTTAGTCGGCGTCGTCGATGCCAGCAACGAGGAGCGGCGGGCCATGATGAGCCCGGTCGGTGGTGACGTTCAAGGTGTATCTGCGCCCACAAATATTGAGTACCCCCGTGTAACCGCATGACTATCACGTGATCTTGAGCCAGTTCGTTCAGCAGAATCAGCACCGCATTTACAAACCTCTTCTCGACGTTGACCACAACGATGAGCACCGGCGAACCCACGCAAGCTGTCACGCCAGCAAAGTCAAAGCCCACAAAGAAGCTCAAGCCAGCCAGAAAACAAGTCCAACCTGGCGACGTTGAGAAGAAAGAGACCGTGCAGACCGGCAAGGAGTACAGTCAATCCTTTCAATATACTCGTGTCGATATTGTCTCTAACAAAGTACAACAGACATCTGGTACAATAAATGGGCCGGAGGAGATCGCGAGGATAATTACTCAAAGTGAGTGTTGCTGCCAGGTTTGCCATACTCGTGACTAACGATGCTTCAGCAAAGTAAAGTCTCAAACGCGGTGTAACATTAAGAAAGACACCGGTCTCACGCGTGCCAACCAAACCGGCATTCGATATTGCTGTCTCTTCTTTGCACGCGGTTGTTGTCCCTACGGCTGGGAATGCAACTATCTGCACGTCCTTCCGGACCCCGATGACGCCCTACCTGACAGCTCGAAAGATTGTTTTGCCAGAGACAAGTTTGCTGATTACCGAGACGACATGGGTGGTGTGGGTAGCTTTAACCGTCAAAATCGCACATTATACGTGGGTCGAATCAAGGAGACTGGACCTGGACCGGAGACTGAGGAGATCGTCAACCGTCACTTCAAGGAGTGGGGAGAGATTGAGCGAAGTACGCCTATCTTTGGAATGCTTGTGATGGGATGCTGATGTCTATTAGTTCGTGTGCTGCAGTATCGAAGCGTTGCCTTTGTGACCTACGTATCAGAGTTCAGCGGCCAATTTGCGAAAGAAGCGATGGCATGCCAATCACTGGACAATGACGAAATTCTCAATGTCCGATGGGCGACCGAAGATCCTAACCCTGTGCAAAAGGTGGCCGAGAAGCGCCGTCTGGAAGAACAGGGGCAAGAGGCGATTAAAGCGCGTATGGATCCCCGCATTGTCGAAGCGATGCGGGCAGTGCGGGCGCTAGAGGATGGTGACGTACTGGACGACGAGGGACTTGTCCTGGAAATAGAGGACAATGACTCTGATGCTATTGAATCGCATGAGGTGAAACGAAGGAAGATAGAGCACTCGCCGCAAGGATCCCTGAACGAGCAGCTGCCCCAGCCGAAGGGGCTCCTCAGTTCCGATACGCTTGAGGGACTGAAGTATTTCGCCGAGATACGGATCCGGAACGGATTCGCACAAGCCCAAAACGTATTACAGGCCAAACCGGTGACGACGGGGTTGGGTCTAGCAGATTATGGAAGCGATGGGGACGATTGAGTACTGTCAATTACGTTACCAACAAAGAGTATTAATTGTTTTGCGTCATCAGCTCTGGAATGACTTGTTGGATCGAAACACACGGGGAGCGGCGGGTGTGTCCACGGGTGGCGTGTGCCTTGGCGAATGGCAGATGGCAGGCTTCCAAACTGCGCAGGGCCTCATGCAACTTCATAGGATCACAGCCACACGCCCATTTTTCCTGCCTTGGGACTGACACAGCTTAGCGCCTGTACGTGATTGTACCCAATAATTCAAATCGGCCGTTGGATATGTACACGTTGCGACCTCGAGACTGACCGCTGACATTAATGTATGGTTGGCTGGCACTCCATGGCGAGCGCCTACTTGTCCTTGGTTGTCGGATGAAAAAGCAGTGCTTGGTGAGCGGGTGGTCCCTGGCGAGGAGGTCATGTTGTGGCGGGCATGGGAGTGGTCACGTGATGAGGATTAGTCCCGTTCGTTCTTGTTAGAAAACACAGCCCGGAAAGGGAGGCTATCCTCAGATTTCGATTGAGAAACATATCCCTACACACATGACCAGGTACTTCCATGTACGTTTCGCCTCCTCTTTCTCCCCGACTTCATTGGACCCTCGCTCTTCTATGGGCGTCTCGGTACTTGCGCGCATTTTTAGGTTATGCACGCTCTTGACGCTTGCCACGCCTACCCTTCAAATTCGGAACTGTGGGCGCTCTCCCCCTATATAATCATCCCGATCTTCCGCTACCCCCACCCAGTCACGCCTCCCCTCATATCCTCCCCCTCACCTACATCTTCATCATGAACAACTTTCCTCCCTCCTCTCCATCAGCTGTCCCCTCTATCCGCATTCATGGTGCAGACGACCCTTCAGCTCTGTATGTGCACTTGCTGTATCGACCCGTCCCTGTCAGCTCATCTCTCTTTAGTTTCGATGATGGCGAAATATTCCCTGCAGACATAAACCTCTATCTCGAACATGCTAGCCTCTATACCTGCTCTCAAGAGTTTCAGTCAGACTGTAAGCTGCGCTTGATCTATATTGTGGCGCCACACTCATACATGTTGCAGACCTCCCCCCGAACACCATTTCGCCTGAGCTAGAGGACATCCCAGAGCTCTCCCACCTGACTACGACGAGCCAGCCGTTCCTTACCGGCCACAGCTTTTCCCTCCCATACCCTCCCATCCTCCAAGAGAATATTGCCACTGATCGGGGACTTTCCCCATCCATCCTTGGAAGCCCCATCCCATCGCCCACCCCCTCCTTCTGCAGCTCACTGTCTCCCTCGTCATTTTATGACCCTCTTGGATTCTCGGACACCGAATCACTTCTCTCTCCTTCACCCGACACACCCGATGGTCATTTCTTTTGGCCATCCTTCGGGCTGGGCCATCAGAGCAGTGAATCTCTGGTCTCACACTCTTCTTTCATCCCCAACGATTCTTTTCCACCTCCCGACCTATCACAAACTGGCACCGGTCCTCATCGTCCCCGCGCAAAGTCATCGCCTTCTCGCCACGCACCTGTAGCTAGTAAGGCAATGCTCGAGGCCAATGGTCGTCGTCGTCGCCACCCTGCACAGTTTGTGTGTCCGGAGTGCAAACAGACTTTCACTGCATTATTCTCCCTCAAACGTGAGTTTACACGTCTTTTACTGCGTGCCTCCAACTCACCGACGCCCCATCTTAGGTCACTTGCAATCACACACTGGAGAACGCCCCTTTCCATGCAGCATCCCGGGCTGCTCCCAACGATTCTACAACAGCAGTGACTGCAAACGTCATGAAAAGAGCAAGAAGCGTCATAAGGACCTTTAAGTGATCCCATGATCGGTCTCGCCTCCTGCGTGGGTGGCGTGTCGATCGATCACCATGCACAGAAATGGCCAATCGCTAGATAATATCGATGAAGCATCTTGGGATTCATGACCCATCTCCATATCCACATTACATCCCAAGACTTTTATTTTGAACTCCAATCAGTCAGCATTATACGCGGGACGAAATGATACCCTTGAGAAATACCCCAATTAACTACAGATATCTTCGGAATGTTTTCTTACTTCATTTTGTTAACATGTTCTTTTTTTTTGTGTTTGATCAGCAATTCTGTATTTACTAGATAACGATAGCGATGAATGACACGGAATTGGGAGTTGTTCATGAGTCATGTCGAGTGTACGCCGGATCCGTAACCGGCACAAAGCCTAGTCATTCGAAGCCTCCCGCAAATAGCGTGTAAGTATTTGCACCGCATCATCACCGGTGTCAGAGCCTTCATATGTCCTAGTCAGGTTGCCTCCGCCCAGGAAGGGTAGACGCAACTTTACCCCCAATGAAAAGAATTAATGAACACCGGACATACTGGCAGCATGAATAAAAACCGAGAGCACAGCAAAAAGTCTGGAACTACCGTACTAGTCGACGTATCCAAATCAGAAACCAAGTAACCTGACGGTAGGAGTACAAAACGCGACAAGCACATAGCCCACAGTCTCGGCAGCCGTTGTGAGCGATAACGAGTCGACGCGCTAGAGTCCGAGGACTTGACGCGGGGCGGTTTACGGGACATCCGAGGCGTCAGCCTATCGCAGAAACGGGCACAAGGGTAACCAAGTTGGTCACATAGACCCGTTTGCCTCACGTATTTCGATTGACATCACGTACCAAATGTGGGGGCGGCTCGTTCTGCGCAGATGGCGTCGTCGTCTGCGCTGCATACATGAAAAAGCCACGGTCGAGACGACAGGCACGGTCAGAATGCAAGCTCCGAGGGCGTCTGCGCGCGCAGCGTGCGTAGTATCCAGCGGTGGGCCATTGTTAAGATGCGCACATAGTACGATCGTGATGCCGAGCGAACACGCTGCGGTGGAGGCGGCAATCAAGGACGCGAGTTCGAAAAGAAATACAACGTGATTTGATATGGCCCTTTGAAACTTGAGACCTCCCAAAG
>JBBPLM010000004.1:78650-89091 GCA_038089795.1 Pulchroboletus neoregius | reverse complement strand
CATATGCATAATACCCTCCCCTCTATGTCACACCCTGCAAATCGAGGACGTCTCTCGACGTTCACATGTGCCCAGAAGTACCAACCTCTGTCCTTCCAGTAGAGACACTTGTGTCGTATCTTGTGGCACCATACGAAACACTTGCTGAACCACCCCGGAGGTCTTTGCTCACTCTCGAGCGGCCCCTGATCTCTTCGGCTCGGCACCTGGTTGCTGCGCCAGATTTCGTCTTCCTCCGTTTCTTCTTGACCATAGACAGACTGACATCCGGTTTGACGAACATGGTGAGGACGATGGCAACTATGACGAGAACTGCAGCCGTCGCAAAGACTGCTTTAGGGAACGAGGCGACTGTGTTGCTGTATATCATCCCAAACACGATGGGCTAATGGAATACATCAAAAACTATGGTTTTTCCAAGCCAGGATAGAGAACATACCCCAAGAATACTTTGGCCGACTGCTTGAAGGACGGCAATTGCGCCGAATAATTTACCCAATTCGGGCGCTGTGTCTTGCTCTGTGGGGACCCTCTCCGTACCTCCTTGTAATCGTGCAATTTCATCTTTCTCTGCCAGCTTGCGACCCTGCAGAGTGCATAGAGCCATGCTTTGAGCAGCAGGCATGACGCCAGCACCAGTGCTTGCCAACGAAGTTGCCCCGACAAACATGAATTGTGACCACCATGTGGACGCGGCGTCATCGGAGGGAAGCGGTGAGAAAACGACGAGTGCATGGGAGCAAAACTCGACAAACATCGAACACCGTACGACAAAAAGGTCGAAGCAGATTTCAGAAAAGAGGTGGCTTTTCGTGGGTTTGGGTTTTGCCTGGAGGTCGTTGGTGTTGGGCTGTCCCGACACTGCTGCACGAATGGGTTTGAATGTAGCCAGAAGGACTACGTTTTCTGTCAGTGCATGTTGCAGAATTTGATCAAGTTATCCAGTGGCTCACACGGTAGGAGGACGAGAAGATGGAAAGCACGGACACCGCCCACGAATGAGATGTAGTAGCTCAACTGTTCCGCGGTCCAGTCGTAAACATGCTCGGCATAGAGATATTTGATTTGGAAGACGCCCGAAGCAAGGACGTAGATGAAGAAAGATAATCCCAAGAATGTCAGGCTCCAGTCCTTGCGAGTAATGAACATGTTGGGCATTCCAGCTGCGCGAGCCACCGGAACATCGGTTGGCAAGAATACGGCGAGAGGGGAAATGAAACTCTTGACAACGCGCATGACGACCCAAGCATGCTTGCCTTTCTCTGCAACAAGAATGAATCACATGTATCTTGAGATAAGGATAAATAACGCACTGCTGGTTCCAATTTCATCACCTTCTATCGCGCGATTCTTGCCTTTCCTATTCATCGCCCGACGGGATGCAGGAAGGGATTCTGGGAATACCAATAGCACGAGCAGAAAGTTTACGAAAGAACCACAGATAGCAACCCAAAAGACTGAATTGACACTTTGCAATGGGTGATCAACTGGGTCCCAGCATCAGTATAGATATGATCGTGGAGCCAGCAGAAAATGTACCTTGTCCGACTTTCAAAAACGGTACCGGGTTTCTGATTAGCCATGCACCTATTATTGGCCCAAGTGCCAAGCCGACGGACAGCACGCCGATGAAGCGCGCAAAGATAGTGGCACGGGAACCAGGTGACGTGCAATCCGCAATGTATGCCGTAGTGGCGCTGCTAAACGATGACCACCCTCCCAGTAAGCCCTCGACAATTGGTGCCAAGATGAGAAGCTTATGGGAGTGCGTAGCAAGTAGGTTATCAGGCGTAGAGACAAGGATGAAGATTAGATCCCTAAATAGTATCATCAGACGCATAAGTTCCACCAACATCTCTCTGGGAAGAGCGCGCACGTACGTGAGGAATAAGCCGAATGTGGATATCGCAAGGACACGGGTACGACCATGGCGTTCCCCAAAGCGAACCCACCAACCTGTGGTGAGCGCTGAAAGGGCGCCCATGGTGCTTGTTATGATGGTTTGAAGTCTGGCAGCACCGGCCTGCACAGCAGGATCTGAAACACACTTTTTTCCAGGAACAACGCGAGGATCATCGCCTTCGTTGACACCGTCACCTTGGGACTCTTCCAGAGAATGTGCAGGTGGTGGTATGAAAGGCAGGTACAACGGAGTAAAGGTAGGATTAGCGTCGACGGGAGGGTGAACAGAAACGTGAGCGCCTCGTACGTCGGGGGTAGAAGTGTGGTTGTAGTTATCGTAGAGCTGTCTGCATGAGAGTTCAGTGAACACCTCGACACGGGATGCCAGCGTCATTCCACGCTGGAACAATTTAGGCGAGTGTGAGATGCGGCATTTTGGCATGGGGCACTCGACTCACTGTGAGAGAGGCTGAGAATGCAAACGGAACTAGCCTGGACACGAGTTAACTCGCGCAACGGGTTTGCGAATAGAGAAGAATACCATAGTGGGCGCGCACGATAGAATGGCTTCTTGGGCCTAGGAGCACCAACGAGAGGGTCCCGTTCCGATGGCAAGATAAGTTCGGAAGGTAGAGGGAGATGCTCTACAGGGGTGTGAGAAGGAGAGAAGGTGGCATTCTCTGTGGATATGATGGGGTCCGTGATTATTCTGTCCAGCGGCATTGCAACAATATCGATTAGGTTGTCTTGGAACGACTAGGAAGTTGGAGGCATTACCAGCAGACTCCCCGACTGTCACTGCGGGACTTTATAAAGCGGGAACATGCGAGATACACGACTCACCCGAATAAGGTTTTGTACGTTACGTACCTCATTTCTTCGGCGAGGACCACAGCCATATGGTTGAGTACATCCTATCTTGGCGGTGGTGAGAGCTAATCTTAGCTATAACCCAGTACAGTCTCTTCAGCCGTAGTGAAGGATTAATGTGATACGGTCCGATTCGTCAAAATATGCTTGGGAGAAAAAATGAGAGCTTATCATGATTCATGATCAATTAACTTGAAGTTACACCTCGCCCCATAAAGAGCTGACACCGACGACCGACTCGTCGGGCCATCTTTGGAACCTTGAGCTCGGGTAGTATTGTGCGCCCATTTACATGCACTCGGAACACATTTTAACGGCAGGTTCGGAGCAAGATAACTTGGCGTTCGCTAGTTATCTTGCAAGGATAATCGCTTGATTATATTACGGCCCGTTGATTAGTAATCACTGTTCAGATTGACGCTGGGTGAGTCAAAGCTGGATTTCAATCGATCAAGAAGACCACAGCCAGATCTGCGACTTTACGAGCACCAGCAATGGCACAGACAGTCAGAGAACAAGTTCTCAGACTTATCCCAGATCCTGGGCAGTCTACAATGTAAGAATGGCTTCTGAAACTCTTTGAAGTCTTAGTTTTATTCCTCGAGGCAGATTACCAAAGGAAGGAGAAACAAATATATTGATCACCTCTGCTTTGCCTTACTGCAATAATGTTCCCCACCTCGGTCCGTCTTTTTGCTCGTGTGATCAACCTCTTTTTGATAATCCTGACAGGAAATATTATCGGAAGCGTTCTCAGCGCTGACGTGTTTAGTAGGTAAGTATACTGTGCGTGAATTTCGGATCCGTGGGCTCGCCAGTCTAACAAGCCACCATTACAACAGATATAGCCGTGAGTTCCCATTACCTCTTGTCTTAGTCCATTCCGCAACTTGATCGCAGGGACTCGGAACCGCCGGACACTTTATATCTGTGGAACAGACGAATACGGAACAGCAACCGAAACAGCAGCACTAAAAGAAGGCGTTACACCTAGACAGCTTTGCGATAAATATTATGCATTACACAAAGAAACCTACGAGTGGTTTGATATTGGGCAAGTCGCAACCTGGATTTCTTATTTCTTGCTCACTAAACGACTCTGAACAGGTTTGACCTCTTTGGACGCACTTCCACCCCTCAGCATACCGAGTAATTCTCTCTTCTCTCTTCTCTCCACCTTTATTCTTTTACTCGCATCAACTGACCTGTCCATCTCAGGATATGCCAATCAATATACCTCAATCTCGGGAAGCATGATTATCTCGAAAGGCAAGTAAGGGATCAGACTTACTGTGAAGGTTGCCAAAAGTAAGTGTGGCTATTCAAGTCGTTATCCTGTATCAACAGAGGTCTAGGTTCCTGGCTGATCGGTATGTTGAGGGCATATGTCCGTATTGCAATTTCCCCGTAAGTAGACCCCTCTATCCGTTGCCGAGATCACCTTGATTCAGCCTTGTAGGATGCTCGAGGGGACCAATGTGACGGTTGCGCACGCACTCTCGATGCCATAGACCTTCTTGAACCCCGGTGTCTCATCGACAAAACTCATAAAGTTGTCGCCCGCTCCTCCTCTCACATGTACTTCAGACTTGACAAAGCACAACCTCAACTAGAAGAATGGATCAAAACGTCGTACGAGAACGGCAAATGGTCGCCTAATGCTACGATCAACACCGAAGGAGAGATCGTTGACGCACGCTTGAAGAGTGGTTTGCGCCCCACACCCGTCACTCGGGATCTATCCTGGGGCGTGCCCATCCCACCACTGGGCAGAGAGGATGACAAAGATATGCATGGCAAAGTTCTTTGTAAGTGCTGCGTCTGCCTAATGCATTCGGAACGTTGACAGTCCTAGACGTATGGGTCCGTATTGTGGTTCAAAGCGATCCTTTACGTGGCAGCTGAATGTTGTTCTGGTAGTTCGACGCTGTGATCGGTTACCCAAGCATAACCGCCAACTATACCCCTGATTGGCAACGGTGGTGGCTCAACCCCGATAATGTCAAGTTATACCAATTCATGGGCAAGGACAACGTTTACTTCCATACTGTCTATTTCCCTGCCATGCTTCTCGCTGATGGCAGAAAATGGACAACACTTCATCACATATCAACGACAGGTGAGATCATTGTCTACCTTGATACTGAGCGATCAACAAAGACTATCATAGAGTACCTCAATTACGAGGGTGGAAAATTCTCCAAGAGCAAGGGTCGTGGAGTGTTCGGACCTGCGGCTAAGGAGACTGGCATTCCAGCATCGGTCTGGCGGTATTACCTGCTCGCCACCCGACCTGAAACCGCAGACGCGATGTTCTCTTGGGCAGATTGTGTAAGTTGTAATTCCCCCCCCCCTGGGGCCTTATTCATTACTTATTGTCTCTCAGATTGCAGCTAACAACAACGTTTTGCTCAAAAAGTAAATTTCCCTTGCCAAATTATGATGTGCGCACGCTAACTCTGCAATAGCTTCGGAAACTTTGTCAACCGCGCCTTGAAATTCGTGGCATCGCAGTACGATAGTGTCATCCCTGAGAGTGGCGACACTGGTGGAGCACTGTCCCCTAACGATGCACTTGATGGCGAGTTCATCACTGAAGTCAATAATCTCCTCAAGGAATACATAGACGCGATGGAAAGTGTGAAGCTTCGCCTTGGCCTGCAGACTGTCATGCTCATCTCTAATCGCGGTAACGGTTACCTCCAAGCTTCTGGACTCAACAAGGCATTGATGACGGAAAACCCCGAGCGCTGCGCGCAGGTCGTCTCGCGTGCAGTGAACTTGATCTATGTGTTGTCTGTATTGGTCTATCCATTCATGCCTACGACGTCGGAGGCTATCTTACAACAACTCAACGCACCAGCGCGGAGCGTACCTGAGGTACTATCTACGGATATCTTGGCGGGGCGTCGGATCGGGAAGCCGGACCATCTGTTTAAGAATATCGACGAGAAGATGGAGGAAGTGTGGAAGACCAAGTTTGGTGGGAAAGACGGACAGAGAGAGGAGGCCCCTGTTTCGAAACGCAAGGCCAAGAAGGCTGCCAACCCTGGTGGAAAAGCGGACGGCGCGGTGGATGCGCCAAAATCGCCAGAGGCGATCGCTCTAGAAGCCAAGCTCCTCGAACATGGTGACCACGTCCGCGCGCTCAAGGAGAACAAGGCGGAAAAGGATGTCATCGACGCTGCAGTCCTGGAGCTGAAAAGGCTGAAGGCTGAGTTGGTGACTCTGGAGAATGCCTAGCGGAGAAACTTGTGTTCCATTGACAGTTGCTCCATCAAGAAGACGTCTGAACAATATTAGAGGGGCTCTTATCAAGACTACGTTGCTCGTATATCCGTGTACTGTTTGAAGTAGTGGGCATGTAAATAATGGGACCTGCCAATGACTTAGACATTGATGCGATGCCAGTCCAGGTACCACTGCCAACGATGGAGTGAGGTATCATAAGTCGATATTTCATTGGTCATTAGAGCTCAATGCTGCATTTTAACGATTGGTCTACACATTGAGCGCAGCTTCTCCGGCCCCACAATACCCAACACCTCGCAAGTTCCAAGGATATGTTAATTCCTGCACGCGTCCAGCGCTGTCTTTGGCACGGCTGAGTACCGTCACCTTCAGTTTCCCTCGTTCGCTACCCCCCGCCAAGTCGTAAGCCGGTAACATGTTGTTGATGGTTTCTTCGTCCAACAAAAGACTAACATCACCCACCCACTCCCATAGCGCCCAGCTCCAGTGACCATCTTGATACATGATCTGGCACTGGTTCCAGTTGATGCCGCCATCCACGCTCATTTCAACACACTCAATTGGACAATCCGAGTAGGCATATCCATGTATCTTCAATGGCAGTTCATCCGGAAAAGTAGGCCGAAACTGCTTGACGTTCGCCACGACGGAGTTGCACAGTAGGTTCTGCATAGAGGGAACTTGAGACCACCAATCTTCCTTATCTGCTATCGCCTTGCTCGTCACCTGTACGCGGGGTGGTCAGACAGACACGGGATTCAGATCGTGTGCGTACATGTTCTGGCAATGACTTGTAGTCTCGCTGCTGATAAAAGTTGGGCGACTCCTCCTGGGAGATGGTGATATGGTCCACCCATTTGACCCAGCGCATGCCACCGTACCCGGGGACGACCACGCGCAATGGGAAGCCATGGTGAGGACTCAAGGGTTCGCCATTCATCTACCCATGCGGCAGCAATTCAACACGGGATACGATGTCGTCAGTGACTTGAATTACCTCGTACGCAAGGAGAACGTCGCCGTCTTTGCTCATCGCTTTCTCCAGAGGGATCGAACTGCCGTACCACCCGTCATCCTCGCATGGCTCGATATTGGACGCAAAGCACGCGTAGAGTCCCTTCCACGATGCGCGGTCGTCTGGAACACCTGTGCGAAGGAGGATGTCCCGCAGGGGCACGCCAGTCCAACGGACGTTGGCAATGATTCCCTCGGACCATTTGATGCCGTTTACATCCCGGTGCGTCTTCTCGACCATCTTGGCTCGGCGATTCCCAGCGCACTGTGACATATCGTACATAAGTCGGCTTACGCAAGGATGAGGTGGAAACGTGGACGTACGACGAGAGCGGCGAGAATTTCTTTTCGCGGGAATGAATCCCGCAGCTGCCTGAATGTGAGGTTGAGTTGCTTGACGTCGTCAATTTCACCATCGATCTTGACCGTGTATTTCTCTGTATCCGATCGAAGGTCCCGGATGGCAGCTACGGACGCGAATCATTCCCGTTTCACGAATGGTACCAGCGCCAGGTGTGGAGTAGTGGATGAATCAGACTCGGAACATGAGGATAGAAGGCATAGACGTACAATGGTTACGAGCATAGACGAGACGCAATGGAGTGATGGGATGGCTGGTGAGTTCCACGAGAGACGGTGGTTCGGCGTTATAGGGGCTCTCCTCCACCACTTTTAGTTCCTTGACATCCATCGTTGAGTAGGATAATTACACGGTAGAGGAACGTTGGGGACGGCATGTCAGTTCAGCTTTATATATATGATGATCATTGATCAGAAGCAAGCTCATGTCACGGATCTTGTTGGAAGCTAAGCGAGCGAAACGTTTGAAGTTGATCAACCAGCGACAGTGTCAAGTCTTTGGACGAGCGGCATTAAGGAGCGTCTTTCTCTTTCCTCACGCCGGCAAGCAGTTTTTGGTACCACCGCTGTTCCACCTACAAAAGCAAACCAGTTTTTAGGCATCATAGCGACCAAACAGAAATAGCATCTCGATTCCTTCGAGTCAATCGCTAGAAACTTACAGGAGTGACGCCGGCTTGACGAGGCAAGTGGCAACCATGATTTTTACGCTGTCGTCTCTAGAATTGCTTCTCAAATATGATATGGATTTGAGACCAGCCAATCATAAACGCCATCGGCCAATGGTGACATGGCTTTCCATGGGCGCATTTGTGGCACTTTAAACACTGGTGCCCATGGCAGAAAATGTCGGGTTTGCTATTGCACGATTACATGAATGGTTTGCTAAGTGTGTGAGTACGCCGTAGATAGGTCCGTAATCATTCGTCCGCTTCACCCGAGACAATAACATCATCTAGAAAGAAGCAATATCGATTTCAGCTCATGGTGGGGAACCAGCTCACTTACCGATCTTGAGGACCGCCCTCACAAGCTGCGACGAATCAGTTAGTGATCTGGAAATACACAATGTACACACCTGCGTAGCGAGCAAGTATTGTTGTCGTTTTGAGATCAACGGATCGTACACGAACTGCTTCTTCATATCTACAGGCCGCTTTAGGTATGGCAGCTTGAATTGAAGCTATATTGGACGTACCATTCTCGTCTTGACCGGCACAGTCAATTCCCAAACGGGAATTCTTCTCCGTCACCTGTCGACTTTTGACCTGGGCGAGTGTCTCGATCGGCGAGAGACCACTGTTCTCTGCAAGTGCAAGTGGAATGGCATCTAGAGCAGCGGCAAAAGAGCGCATTGCGTATTGTTCTATCGAGGGGATCTGGATGAAATGTAAGAAGTGATCCCTGCCAGACTTTGCAAGTACCAACCTCGTCGGCAGCTTTTGCTACGGCGATGGAACAACTGATATCGGCGGCACCCCCACCATAAACCACTCTGTTGTCCACGACAAGATTGCGGACGGCACAAATAGCATCATGCAACGCCCGTTTTGCTTCATCCACGATCTGGGGTGCGATGAGGAAAGTAATATGGAGGACAAGGCACGTTTATTCATACCATCTTGTTCGATCCACGGACAAATATGGTGACAGCACGGGTATTAGCACATTCTTCGATGACAAGCATCTTGTCGCGTGTCGTGCCAAAAGTGATTTCGCGTACAATCCCCGCTTTACCAAGTTTTTCTGCTGTGAGTTCCTCGAATCTGGGCACGATACGGCCATGTGTGGCTATAGCAATCAGCTGAGGGGAGCGTTACAACTCAAATGCAGACTAGATGCAAAGGGCATATTACCTCGATCTCAGGTCCCCCAACCCACCGCACGGCGGGCAGCTCATTTTGCATCAACAAATGATTTGCCTCATCATCAAAGCCCCACTGGCATATGACCAGGTTGGCGCCTGTGTTCTTTACCATCTTGATCATGTCCTCGAACTTTTCCTTTTCGTAATCCCGGAGTTTCTTGTATTCCTCGACGCTCGTGATGTCCAGTTTGTGCTTTGTCTTTGGACGCGGTGGCTCAAACGGGCAAGTGAGAATTGCAAGGCGGGCATCCTTGACGGACGAGGGCATTTGTGGGTGTGACATATCCTTGTCGATGAGTACGCCCTTGATGAGGGTGGTATCAGCCAGAGAGCCGCCAACCTTGCCGTCCACCTTGATGAGGTCAAAGGGGACGTCGCGACGTTGGATATCCGCAACCGTTAGTACTGCATCCACAGCGATCTGCGCAAATTTCCTGATCTCTTTTGAGACGCTGTCGATCCAAAGTCAGCCCAGAATAGGGAAAGGATGGGGATGCTCACATTTTGCTACCCAGACTTGTCGTGGCAGTTTTGATCAGATTCTCCTTGTTTTCGGGCGAGAATTCGACGCGATCTGAAATGCGGTCGAGTTGTTCGACGGCCACTGTGCAAGCCTTGTCGAAGCCATCTGCGATACGGATGGGATGGATTCCTCGGTCAAGAAGAGATTCGCTCTGCTCAAGGAGGGCACCGGCAAGGACTTGAACGAAACAACGTTGAATGCTGGTGCTCAGATGTCGGAAGTGGAGTACGTACCAACGACACCAGTGGTGCCGTCGCCGATCTCGTCGTCCTGGCTCTTGGAGAGCTGTACGAGGAGTTTCGCGATCTGATGCTCGACTTCCATCTGACCGAGGATAGTGGCACCATCGTTTGTGACGGTGATGTCGCCATCTGGCGAGATGAGGATTTTGTCGAGCCCTGGAACCTGGATGTGATACTGATCGCGTGTATACGCGATGAAAAGCCTACCTCGTGGCCCGAGGGATGTGCGGATGATGTTTGCGACTGTTCTCGCGGCGAGGATGTGGGACTAGACGGGTACCTGTGAATGTCGTCTATGGGTCGAGTGACGGTACAGACCTTGATGGCGTTCATGCCATGACTCCTGGTTTTCCTTGCCTGTTCTCTGAGGATGATAAACGGCCTTCCATACTACTAATAGTTAGTATTTGC
>JBBPLM010000004.1:67640-78559 GCA_038089795.1 Pulchroboletus neoregius | reverse complement strand
CTGATCGGCTCGTTTGTCTCGACTTCACCCTTGACCGTGCCGTCGATACACAGCATGATCTCTCCGAGCTCTTCCGAATCGGCGGGAATTCACCAGACACCAACTATCTCTTCATGGGTGACTACGTCGACCGTGGTTACTATTCGGTCGAGACGGTGACCCTCCTTGTCGCGCTCAAATTGCGGTATCGGGACCGTGTCACGATTTTGCGGGGTAACCACGAGTCGAGACAGATCACGCAAGTATATGGGTTTTATGACGAGTGCTTGCGAAAATACGGGAATGCCAACGTGTGGCGTTTCTTCACCGACTTGTTCGACTTCCTCCCTTTGACCGCGCTGATCGACAACCAAGTGAGTACTTTTAGAGGATGGTCGTCTGTGGCGCATGATGCCTTGCTATGGACGGATCTGCTGAACACTCGATAGATATTCTGTCTTCATGGCGGACTTTCACCCTCGATTGATACCCTCGACCACGTCCGGTCGATCGATCGTGTTCAAGAGGTGCCTCACGAAGGACCAATGTGTGATTTGCTGTGGTCTGATCCTGATGATCGGTGTGGTTGGGGAATTTCACCCCGGGGGGCGGGGTACACATTCGGGCAGGACATTTCGGAGGCGTTCAATCACAACAATGGGTTGACACTCGTAGCGCGAGCCCACCAGCTAGTGATGGAGGGTGAGTCGCGATGCCGTTTGTTGTGCAGTCAGGCTAACATGGCGCGCAGGATATAGCTGGGGACAAGACCGGAATGTCGTGACGATTTTCAGCGCTCCGAATTACTGCTATAGATGTGGCAATCAGGCGGCGATCATGGAGATAGACGAAAAACTATCGTACACTTTGTGGGTGGTGTTTCGTTTGCGTGCGACGTGGATGCTCACGAATGGACAGCCTTCAATTTGATCCTGCACCACGAGCGGGGGAGCCTCTCGTGTCGCGGCGGGTGCCAGACTACTTCCTGGTGAGTGTTGGCTGTGTGTAGGGTGTGGACGGTGTGCTTAATTATGTGTTCCACAGTGATGAGAATAGATGAAATGGTGTGGTTAATAGTGTACATAGTGCGCGCATTGTGTAACTTAGGAATGGACTGCTATGAAGAACAAAGCGCGACCGTGAGCAAATACAAGACAACAACAAACTCTCGAAGGAGGTTGGTTGATGAGAACGCCACGGTGAAACCATCCCTCGACGACGCGCACAACGACGAGCAGCAGCGTGTCGACAACGGCGAGGCAACAACGTGTCCGTGGAGCGTGAGTATTAGTACATGTCTTTCTCGGGCACTCCTCTCGGTCAAGGCAGACGTCTCGATCATCACACGTTCCTCAACAAACCTCCCAGTCAGAACAACCAACACGACTTCCAGCCCAGACATCTCATACATAACCCACAAACCTCACAGCACGCTATTCCCACTTCTTACGCGTACGGGTGGGTGCAACAAACTTCCCGAGCACGTGGTTCACTAATAATCCGAAAGCGCACCGACAGCAACCTCCAGATCGCCTCCGAAACCTCCACCCCGCTCCCTTTCGAATCTGGATCCATCAGACACACAGGACGAGACAGCTCTCGTCCGCTACGCACGCCTCAAGCGCGACCAATCCCTGAACAACAACAACCTTCAGCCAGAAAAGTGGACCGTCAAGGACACTTCCGTAAATATCGCAGCCGCTTTCAACCAGGCAGCATCCACCTCCTACGACATGGTCCCCAACAACCCAAATACTGCCTGGGCATCTGGCTCCCAGACCAACCTCAACATACCCCGCAGCACCTCCGTCGAGTACGAGAAGGAGACCCATTCCACCTCCAGCCGTCGCTTGGCACCTCCCCCTAGTCGTCTCACTCATCGAGCCTCCCACAAACCCCTCTCCAAGCAAGCGTCTGCTCTCACACACGTATCCGACTCCGAACCCGAGGTACAACATTCCCAATCTATCGACAACAGCGCACGCGGAAGGAGTCCCTTCGAACAAGCCCTCGATATATCTAAACGTGCCATCAATACCGCTACCTCTTTCTATCTTCGACAGCGCTCAACTGAACCCGCGGACATCTCTGGAGCGACCACCAACGGCAAAGAGTCTAGCGTCGACTACGAGGAACTAGACCGCGAGTACAAGGCGCTGCAACAACATCGTGCTCAGGAGGACGATGAATCTGCTTCCAGGAAGAACAGGCGTAACCGCATATCGCTCGACAACAAGGCCTACCGTCCCTCGATGTCCGACTTGGAAGAGTCAGACGACCAGGCTTCTGATGACGGAAAAAAACGTAGAAAAAAGATAAAGAAGAAGGACCTTGGTCCCGGTACCTTGACTTCCCTTCCAGTAGCTGGCTACGACAAGCGAAGAAGAAGAAAGAAGGGATCTAAAGGTGGTGAGGCCGAACTCGATGAAGCCGAGGACGACCAAGAGAGCAGCATCGGTAGCGAACAGGTCAGCTTACACGGCTTGCGGACGACACCTTTTCTAATGTCTCTGTAGCATTCGTCTGCACACCTTGTATCTGCAGGTCGGGAATCCCTGTTACGCACGTCCGTCCCACCACCCACACGATCATCTGTCCCTCGTACCTCCATACCTCCACCATCCAAATTCTACCCTGAGCTGGAAGAAGGTTTGCCCGACATTCAACCTGGTTTGGAGGTCATATTGGAGAGCGATGAACCTCCAGCAGTGGATGGCATTACCGACACTTCTGATGCTCACCGTCGCGCTTTCTCCATTGGTGGCCTCCTCGGCCGTTTGGTCAACAGAACTGCGATATTCTTCTTGAGCATCCTCCATTTGATACTTCGCGTCGTATCAGTCATATTCCTGATACTCGGGCGCATTCTGGGGTCGACATACTATGTCTTCTTCCACAAGCCGGCTGCACTTGTATCCTCCGTGGACCATCGCTCATACATCTATCTCGCCAGGCTCGCTGCTGTAGCGCTCGTCATTTACCTTGCATGGTTCAAGTTCTATGATCCACTAGCCCAATTGCTTCCCTATCGTGGCTCCCCTCACCCATACCATGCTCCGGAAACGCCCATCACGAACCTTGATGAACTCGTTGTGCGGTTGCAGAACATCGAATCCGCACTTTCTGGTCTTTCACTAGACCACCAACGAGCACGAGCTCAGCAAGATCTTGAGGCACGTGCACAGGGAGAGGTCGTGAATAGGATATATGCTCTTGAAGCGCGCGTCCGCGAAGAGGCAAGACGAATATCAGAGGCAGAGACCCACCTCCAAGCTTCAGCGAGTCACGGCCTCTCGGATGTTAAGAGACAAATCGACGCGCTCCAAGCACAACTCAGTGTAGTTGAATCTGCCCCTCGCGAGGCATCTCAACATCCTCTATTGCCTTTACCCACCAGTGACGAAGAGGCACGGGAAAAGCTGAAGCTGCTTGAAGATCGATTGGGTAGTGTCGAGGGAGGAATCAAGGAAGCCCTTGAAGTCTCGAAGAATGCTGCCAAAGACTCGGCGCCTGTTGGGCCAGCATGGTGGTCCAAGCTTTCCTCTGCTGTTAGTTCTGGGAAGGGTCTTATCATCAAGTCCAGTGATGGTACTGACGTAACCGGCCTGATATCGCACCTCGTTGATACCGCTGTCGTGCGGACCACGACACGGGATATCGTTTCCCGCGCCGACTTTGCGCTGCATTCTGGAGGGGCTCGCCCTATACCTAGTCTCACGTCGCATACACTTGAGATGCGTCCAACCACGTTGCGCGGGACAGTGCTCAGCTGGATGACTGGCCACGGGCGTGAGATGGGCCGGTCCCCGATCACGGCGTTGCACCAAGACATTCACAGCGGGCTTTGTTGGCCCATGAATGGAGACTTTGGTCAGCTCGGCGTCGCGCTCTCTTTTCCTGCGTATATCACCGACATCACGATTGACCACGTTGCAAAAGAGGTCGCGTTTGACCTACGGACTGCGCCTCGGGATATGGAGGTGTGGGGCCTGGTAGAAGGACAGGAAAACCTTGACAAGGTGGTCGCCTTTAGAGCAGAGCGAGCCACCCAACGTGCAGAAGCTGTGAGGGCTGTGGAGGAATCCGGTTCTCCGCTACCCGAAGAACCTGATGAAGATGCCTATCCACCCACGCTCCCTGCGAACCAACCGTTTATCCGACTAGCTTCTTTTTCCTACGACATTGAGGCGCCGTCCAACATTCAGACGTTCCCCGTGCGTCAAGAGATTCAGGATCTCGATGTTGACTTCGGCATCGTAGCGCTCGTGATCAAGAATAACTGGGGCAAGAAAGAGTACACGTGTCTGTACCGATTCCGTGTCCACGGCGAGCGCCTGGGTGGGACACCAGAACCGTCCATTGTAGAGGACTCATAACGAGGGGTCGTACATGCTATTTTTTAATATTTCCTTCTTTCTTTCCGTGTTTCACGTTTTTTTTCCTCTTTAAAAGGTCTCGTCTGAAAGCCAAGCTTGATCCGTTTTCCGTCTGCTAGATTATTCATCTAATGCTACTCGTTCGTTGTACTGATGACCGTGACGACAATGCAAATTTGCTTTGATTCTCGAGTTCTGAAATAAAAATGCAATTCCAATGTATAAAAGCGACAAGATGGTATGAAATGCCAAGGATACTTTGAAGATGGGTATCTGTGGATCTCCGATCCTCTACAATGCTTGGCCAGTCGCCCCGGCAGCAGGTTTCAAATGGTCGCGAAGGGCGACTTTGACATCCCACTCCTTGATGCCAACCACGCCGCCGAGATCTCGCCAGACGCGAATCATGACAGTTCTCCGGACCTGGGTTATAGATAGGAGGGCGGACCAATAGAGGTGGTGAGAATATATAAACGGGGCCGATCCCGACCAACTATCCTTGACAAGCTGATCGAGTTCAAACAGTTTGGCATCGTCCTGACCCTGGTCCCTTGCCTCGACAGATCGCCAGAGACCAGCGTCGTCAGAGATGGGGTTGAAAATCATCTTGGATCGGGTCAAGGGATCGATGAAAGGGGTGATGAGCTTGTAAAAAGTGTGGATGAGCCATGGGAGATGCGTGATGACGGCTGCGCCGAGACGTTCTGGATAATGGGTTTGGAGGATGTTGAGTACGGTTCGAGCGGTGAAAAAGGAGGGATTCTTGGCCTTGTCCGCGTAGTCGATCATGAGAGTGATCGTCCTGTGAAAGGATGAGCAAGGGGTGTCGATTGAAGAAGGTGGACGTACTCGACGCCAGGACCCATGAGGTCGACTGCACGCTCGAGGATCCAGACGACAAAGTGGATTTGTCGGGGACTCTCTTCGGTGTTTTGTCTACTGGGACACATGTAGAGAGCTGGTCTGCCGCGCGTGTCGTAGCCAAAGAGGAACTCTTTACCGGTGACGGCTTCAGGCTCGACGTGTTCTGATGTGATGAACGAGTAGAGGCCAAATTCGCGTCTCCATTTGAGGGTAGCTTCGAGGCGGTTTATGGCCTCGGACACGTCGTGTTTTGTGGCGCGTATGTAGCGAAGGATGCACTCGTAGGACTAGAACGGTGTGAGATGGGAGAAAGAGGAAAAGAAAAAAAGCGACCGACGAGCCACATGCGCTCTTCTTCCATCAACGCATCTGCGCCGAGAAGAACATAATCAGAGCTCGAAAAGTGAGCGAGGACGAGGTCGTACTCTGCTTGTCCTTTTACGGAGAGTTGTTGAGTTGGGGTAGAGACGGGGTGAGTTGGGACGGGGAGGGGTTCGGTAAAAGACATCGTATGGTAGTAAAAATTGAGCCGATTAATATAATGATGTTGATCTGAGTTTGAAAATATATACATGACGTCATCAATAAGAACTCGCCCCTATATACCAAAGGTTCTTCTCGACACCAACATCATCATGAAGTTGAATTTGGATTACACCGTTTACAAGGGAAATCAGTCAGGAAGGATCGTCAAATCCCAAGGGCACATTCACGACCTTGCCCCGGATCAAGTCCTCCTCAAGATCACCCATGCTGGTTTGTGCGGCACCGACGAGCACTACAAGTTGGCCGACATGGTTCTCGGTCATGAAGGTGTAGGCATCGTTCAGCAAGTCGGCACAGACGTCGACACCTTTAAAGTGTACGTACGCTTCCCGTAGCTCGCTCTTGTGCTCACATCGAATCAGCGGGGATCGCGCCGGATGGGGATACTTGCACAACTGCTGCATGCACTGTGACCAGTGCTTGAGCGGAAACGAGATGTTTTGTCCTCAGCGTGCCATGTACGGCCAGACTGACCTCGACCAAGGCGCGTTTGCCTCGTACGCCGTCTGGAAAGCCGCCTTCCTCTTCCATATTCCCGACTCGATCCCGTCTGCAGAAGCAGCCCCACTCATGTGTGCCGGATCTACCGTATTCAACCCATTGCAGACATACGTTCGATCCACCGACCGTGTCGGTGTCGTGGGCATCGGCGGCCTTGGACACCTCGCTATTCAGTTTGCTTCCAAGATGGGTTGCCAAGTCGTCGTCTTCTCCAGCACCGACGATAAAAAGGATGAAGCAATGAAGCTCGGTGCGACCGAGTTCTACGCGTCAAAGGGCACGACAAAGCTCGACATTGGACGGCGTGTTGATCATCTGATAATTACAACCTCATCGCTCCCCGATTGGAATTTGTACGTCATGCGTGCTTTTAGAAAGCAACGCTAACCAATCAACTGGACAGACTACTGCCTCTCGTGGAACCAAGGGGCACGATCTTTCCACTGACCGTGTCAGAGGAGGATCTCGTTATGCCAGATATGGCGGTCTTGGGAGGCGGTATTCGCATCCAAGGGGGCTTGCCGTGCTCGCGAGGATTCCACATCAAGATGCTGAGGTTCGCGGCGCTGCACGGTATCCGACCCGTCATCGAGGAGTTCCCGATGAATGTCGACGGCATTGAGGATGCGTTTGCGAAGCTTGAGCAGGGAAAGCTCAGGTATCGCGCCGTCTTGGTCGCTTAAAGAGTGGACATTGTTACGAGTGTACGATAGGGCATTATTTTTATTTTTATTATTTGATGACGTCATAAGCTGGCTAGTCAAATGTCTGACATGACTTTTTCATTGGTTTCCACTGACTCGCCATGTTGTCGCTCGGAAATGCGATACGAACTAGAACTATAAGAACACTCGAGTCGATCTCCACCGCCTACTCAACGTGAGCATTTCACTTTGACCCTTGTCTTTTACCATCTCATCAACACCCCCTCAAGCACCCACGGAAACGATCCAAAGGTCTCTTCTTCTTCTTCTTCTTCTTCTACCCGCACATACCCCATCCACATCGTACAGCCCAACAGAAACCCGCCTCACGGCCACCCCCCTGAATGGCGCGAAGATCTCGCCACCGCCTCCGAGGCATTTGTAAAGGTACGTCCGCCCACCCACCCCAGCCACCGCTATCTCCCTCACCCGTACCAGGCGGACCATCAGACGGTGACCATGGACGAGATGCGGAAAAAGACCGTCGACTCCGCCCAGTCACACCATCATGATCCAGAGGGCGAACAAACACATGCAAACTACGCGCGCGACCAAGTCAACGGCCCCTTGGGCCACGCTGGCGTTGGCGAATTCGAAGGCGTGGTGGGAAAGGACGATCTAGGGCCAGATGACACTCAGGTCGACTCGAATGGCCGGGTCGTAACGAGGCGTGTCATTCACGAAAAGAGGACCGTGCACGACGGCGAACCTGACGCGGGCCAAGCAAACGTGAGTCGCGATCATCTCGGTCTAGTTAACCCATGACTCGACTTGAATTAGGTTTGAAATTACACCCCCCCCCCCTAAATTTACATGTTCATTTCCACCAAAACACAGAAATCACCAACTCTGTAGCCGGTATAATAACAAATTGTACAAGTGTAGTATACGAAAATATCATAGCCAAGGAAGACATGAGATCGTTCAAGCTTTCGAATCCCCAAGTGTCTCCCCAGGGATGATAACAGGTCCAACACCGAATTCACCATCACCAGGCAGCGTCTCGGGTTTCGCTCCGGTTTCACTTGGAGGGAGACACACGGGCCCAGGTCCAAAATGTCCACCGAACGGACCCGGGGGCAGTCTCACAGGGCCAGGTCCAAACCGGCCACCAAACGGCCCCTGAAAGTTTGGCGGAAGCGTAAGTGGTCCAGGGCCGAGTTCAGTCTTGGATGACTTGTCCGCAGTCGTTTTAGGAACGGAGGAGGCAGGAATAGTGACGTGGAACGTGGACTCGGCAACCACCTGGTTGACCGTCACTGCTCTCCTGGGGTCGAAATAACCACGGAAAGGGAGTTTAGGGTTCTGAGGGTTTTTCTCTGTCGGTTCAATGCTAATAGATCGGTTAGCCCCTTGCATCCCTCACGTTTGAACGGACTCACACCAAATTAAGAGAAGAGGTCGCCCTGTTCTCCGCAGGCGCACCGAGAACGAGGAAATTGGAATCGGAGAGCGTCGTGTAGAAAATACCAACCAATCCAGACTGTTAACGACAACTCGGTCAGCCGATAGGGGATAAGCAAGCGAGGCGTTCACGTACGAGCTGTCCCTGGCCACCGATCTCAACTTCGGTTTGGCCTTCAATGGTGACGACCGCATCACTTTCTTCAGGCGCTGCGGCACTCTGCTCAAGCAATTGGGCCTTGTATTCGCCACGAGAGAGGGGTTTGCCGTTGAGAGTGATGTTGCAGTGGGCGGCAAAGGTAGCCTCAAAGGCAGCATCGAAATCATCTTGGGATTTCGATTGCAGGATGCCCGTCAAGCGGGCCGCTGCCCAAGCGGAGAGAGTAGGGAGGACGATGTTGACAGACATGAGATGTGATCAATGGGGTAGTAGTTGGGATAGACCGTCGTTTGAGCGACGCTTTATACGCTCAGACAGCACACAGCATGGACCATTGCGCTTAAAGGCACTGCGCATGCCGTAGGCGGAGTGCCTCCCCAACCGCCGATTTGAGCAAAAGGTGCGGCAATCCTAGTCGAATGCGTGACAATGGGCGATATTCGGCATCTTGACTTTTAGCCAGATTTCGGGTGTCCGCCAGAACTTGTGGTCGCCGCATCGGTGGTTGATCATCGCCAGAGGGTGACTGCGACATGTACGGGGGCGGTCAATTAAATAAACAATAGTTTGCCGGCAGAGCGGGGAAACCATTAACGATTGCGATGCCTATCGTATCAGTACTCGAACACGTAGCCGATGGCACTAACCAATCCACAGACGGTCATCAAACGGAGGGGATTGCTTAGGGAAATGGAGCGGCCTGCAGAGAAGCAAACTGTGATCGCGAGAGTCTGACCGCCACATCGTTCGTTCGTTCGTTCACCGAGTCTGAGGACAGGAATTAATTCAACAGTACAGTCATCATCTACTAACTCTGCAACAGTTACGCAAAGTCTCTGGGCTCGACCAACCTCAGATCTAGAGGAACCTGTGCGGTCACATCGTCTCCAGCCGGATGTCGAACTACGGGGACCTGGAGGCTATTAATCTTCCAGTAAACTTCCTTGACGTGTCCATTTTCGTCTGGCGTGCTGGGCAATCCAAAATGGATGCGTAAGATAAGCGTCGTCAATACTTGTTCTGACGCGATTATTCACGGTCAGCGTAATGCATAGCATGACATGACTACTGCGGCACGCTTACTCATTTCCATTTCCGCAAATTTGAAGCCGCTGTCAGGACGGTATGCATCAGGCAGGATAAGACAACACACAATGGGAATATACGTACATGCATGCTCGACCACCACCAAGAAAGGTCATCCTGAAGATGTGATCGTCAGATCAGAACGACGTCGTGCCATATACACCTACATGGTTGCATAAACACCTGGGTATTTCATCCCGTCTTTCACTCCCGGAGTCTTTTCTACCGTTCCGGAAGAGATTGTTTCACCACCATCAGTTGCTATTGCGGAGTCTCCATTTAGTCGAACGCGTAGGCCTGTTGCACCAAACCACCGTTCAGGCCGCCACTCCGATGCATCTTCTCCCCATAGGTCCTTGTTATGATTCGCGGCTAAAAGGGACATGATCAGAGTCGTGCCTTTGGGAATGGCGATTGCCGAGAGTATTTCGCCTGAAACTGATTCGATGGGCCGATACAGCGGAAGTACAGCGTCTTCACGAACACTAGAAATGAAAAACTTGAGCTGTCGCCGACGATGAAATTTAACCACCTTACGTTCGACTCAGCAACGACGTAGGAGGGTACACCCTCAAAGTCTCTCGAACAACGGCATCGAGGTATGGAAGACCCATGAGGAAATCGTAAGGTAACGCAACCTCTTCCCAGGGGTCCGTGATGTCATGCGACGCTGCATAACTCTGTTTCGCATCCCGTACTTCGCTACGCAGTCGGGCTTGAACATCTGGCTTGCTAGCCAATATCCAGAGGATACGACATATAGCGGTCGTTGTGGTTTCAAATCCTGCAAACACAACCGTGCTATATAAAAGTTTGAGGATGCCGAGATGCATGATTTTTGGAAGCCCACTTTATTTGCCCGAGCAGTTCCTCATCCGTGAGTCTGTCGGTGTCAGAGGACGACATGTTTGCCTTTACTAAGCTAACCTCATCACCACGATTGGGTACGGGGATGCGTTTATATGACTTACACATGATGCTCATTATATCTTTACCGTTCATACGAGATCTTACACTTCCAGGACCGTCTGGTTCAGTGCGACCTTCCATGATTGCTTTTTTCTCCGCAAAAATCCTCTTGCTCGTTGTGTCCATGACTTGTACCACACCACGTAGGTCCCTGAGAGCCTCGAGTGGAACCCAGTCCATTATCTTGTTACGCCAGTATAAAGAAAAGTTTCGCACGATGAAGGGAATGAACGGGCGGATCATAATCAGTCGGAGGGACGACGGACTGTGAAGTAGAAATGGGTAAGCTGTTGTCACTCATATCGGCTTAATGAATAGACGCTCTTACGC
>JBBPLM010000004.1:41784-54875 GCA_038089795.1 Pulchroboletus neoregius | reverse complement strand
CATTTCCTCGATACCCTCTAGGAAGAACACGTTGTATGTAGGGGTTTCGATTCCGTAGTACTTGTACGCGTACAACCCTCGTAAATCATCGCAGGTGGCTTCAGAACCTCCCCACCCGCGACAACAAGCCGAGCGAATAGCAGAAATCTCTCTCATGCCATTCAAATCAAGTACAGTATGCTTTGTAAGTATATACTCAACCAACGAGCCTGAAAATAGAAACGCAATATCAAACCCTCTTCATGGAAAACGACATTTTGAATGGTTTTGTCGATATACAGTAGTACTATGTAATAAGTTGTCAAACTGCGAGGGAGAACGAAAGCAGCAGCAGCTCCGATGGCACCGCACTTGTCTATTACCCACAACGGGCTCAGAACCCTTTATTCATAATGCATGGTACCTGGCAACATGGGAGAATGACTACGGAAACCCATATGGATGGAGCCTACTTACAAAGATCAGGCTGCGAGAATGAACTTTAAAAAATTTAGGCCACCACTCGAAACCTAAGTTACCGGGTCCGCCGCATCCAAAGAGTTTGTGTAGGCGTCTGGGGGACCGACAGTTTCTACCGCGAAGCAACTGCGGACGTGAGCGATGCTGACACGGATGACAGGAAGACGGAGATGAGTCCGTGGGCTGATTCATATATCTGATTCTTATCCCCATCATTTTTTTGATAAAAAAAAATGACGGTCTGGAATCTGAGCAAAAAGTCAACATCCTTACAATGATACCATACCCAGAGAAGATAACATCACGGAGCGGCGGAGATCTTCTTGACTCCATCACGAGGAATCAAGATTGCTCGTTAGCAGGCACGTAAAGTATATGATGATATGATGATGGTCGCACAAACGGTTTTGATGGGACGACGGAATGCTTGGCAGGCGCAAGGTGGAAAATGCCTTTTCAACCGGACTGGTCCAGCGGAGGGGTGGAGAACAACATCGCGTCATATACGTGGACCCAGTGCAACATGCATATGGAATTTTATCGGCAGAACCAGCCATATGACAAGTCAATAAACGATCACATTGGCCGTCGCCTGCCATCCTGTGTGGGGCCGTGTACGCTTTTACGAGCTTATTTATTTTCAGTCTGCTTCTCGTCGGTTTGGCGTGCTGTGCTCGCGGCTGGGCGTGAAAAAACGGTATCCCGATAAAGCATAGTGCATTAGACCTATATGTGGATGGTTGTCGAAAGGTGCGAGCCCCTCGAAAAAGGGGCGCTTAAGCTCCGGAGGTAGAGATAGGACATGAAACACGTCTCGCCGCCATCAGACCACGAGGACGAGAAGCTACGGACGATAATATGTCATACACTGGAGTTCCCAGGGCAAAAGCTTGCAAAAAAAACATTCTGCTGAGTCGTTGACGTGTCCGCAGGTTAAGATGCTGCCACAGAATCATCGTGGCAAGAGCCACACGCACTCCGCAAGTGATGACCCTGTGGGGGCTCGACCAAGAACATCTAGGCACCCCAGATGCGAGGTGAGTGCTCCAAGGTTGCCCACTTGGTACTAGTACAACAACGAGGCTCCCTGATCGGCATTCGATAACAGCATATATGCACTTGGTAAAACCATGGTGAGGACATCGACTAGAGCGAATCTAGTTAACGTGATTAACTGCCACACTTTGCAAACGTATTGCGTATGGTCTCACAGCAGTCAACCTCGTTGCGCAAGGCTGAGCCTTCATTCTCAGATCACCTGCGAGTCGCTGGCCGGCGTGGATATCCGGGCAGCATCTCTTACGCCGTAACAAAGTTCATTCGTTCCCTCATTTCGTTACCAATGGTTGGCGGGATGCTGTATGATCGAAGCCTGCCAACTTGAAATTGCTGGATGAACAGTTTTGCCACTGTCAGCATAGGAACCCACGCTTTGCCCCATCGGCAAACGTGGCCCGACTCGAACCATTCCAGAACCATGCCATGATTAGCAAAGCTGGGCGATGGCTCCGTGTCACCCTTCCACTCGCAGTGCCAACCATATGGTACAGACGCCGGGGCGTTATCTGCCTCGTGTTGGACCAGCTGAATGAACACACATGACTTTCCTGCTGTCCAACTCAGGTCGATGCTGCATACTGAGATTGAATGTACTCCGCACACGATGTCATCGGTGACTCGGATATGGCCACGACAGGCCGTTCCCAACAGCTACGTGTTTACATGCAAGCTTACTTATACACCCCGAGCAATCTCGTCTACTCCTTGAGTTCTTCGAGCAGTTTCTTGTCCTCCTCGGACTTTGGTGTGATTTTGTCAAGGTCCTGTTATCAGGCTTCGCTGTCAAGTAAACTCTGATTATGATATAGCGAGGTGTTAATCTTGCCTTGACAAGCAACTTGATGTATTCTTTCTGGGCATTTTCCTTGTCCGTGTCTTTAACACCGTTCCAGGCGTCCCTACAGTTGTCATGTGAAATTCAGCATGGCCACAGGGTAGCAGAGAGCGCTTTGACCATTTAGCCTTTCCGACAAAGTCCAGCAAACCTGGTCTCGCGGTGTTTACATTGCCTTCGGTTGCTGAAGGCGGCATTCAGTCGGGGTCAGTGTAGAATGTTCCAGAAACCGAACCTTGCTTGTAGTACGCGTAGTACTGAGACGATTGTTTCAGCCGATTGCATGATCTTGGAGAGAATATGCCTCACCTTGAGCTTGGTGTCTTGATCAGGCTGGTAAGGGCCATCCTTGGGGAGACCCTGAATGTACTTGACTGCCTTGTCAAACTTTTCCTGGACGGACAATGTCATGGTTGAGGATCAAGAGTGTTGAAGGACAACTTGGTTGAAAGTCGACAATCGGGGTTTATCTGATCACTGACCTGTTCTCGATTAGGAATGTTATTATCTTATTCCAAGCGGTTTCAGTTTGCACAAGCAGAGCTCGCCAACGATTGGCAAGGGAAGAAGTTTAGAGATTGTGTCAAGGAAATACACGAATCAGTCTTCATTTTGGATATCGAGAAGACCGCAGGAGACCCATATTTGCATACTGACTCCGAGGGCGAGGGCGATGTCGGCGTCGGATGCGTGACTTGTCACAAGTGTGACGGAGCGTGTCGGTTGTGCGGCCCATAGAGTGAAAGAGACGAGACGACGCTTGCCTGTAACCAAAACGTGTCTCCTGCAGGGTTAGAGCATGTCGCCCTCGGCAGCAGCACCGCCTTCTCCACAAGAGATACAGCGAAAACTCTCTGTGCACTCCGCAGCCAAGCCCAAGAAGGTGTGATCCACTGCTTGTCTTTCCCCTTCGATACATTGTTCTGATCTTGGGAATCGCAGAGTCCACCCGCCACGCAGGCACATGTCTCCGGAACAGAGTCAGATTCAGATTCCGGCTTGTCACCAGATTTAGTGTCTCCCACAAATTCACAATCGATGGGTTCTTCTGGAGCGCTGCTGTCTGGCAGCAGCTCACAGCCACCCCTCTCCTCGATCGCGGAGCGCGCGTCAGGCAGCGGCGAGGAGTCTGAAGAAGAAGACGAGGAAGAGGAGGGGCCGTGGAAGACGGCGGACAAGTCCCAGTATATTCAAGACTCGGTGGACGAAGGCGTGATCAAGTCTGGCTATCTTTGGAAGAAGGGCGAGCGGCGCAAGGTCAGTGTGTCCCGAGCACTCGTTTACTGTTTAATCTGGATGTTATTGTAGACGTGGAAGAAGAGATGGTTTGTATTACGACCAGCGCATCTGGCGTATTACAAGAACTCTGCGGAGTACAAGCTTCTTCGCCTGCTCAATCTGACCGATGTCCACTCATGCACGCAAGTTGTGTTGAAGAAACATTTGTACACTTTCGGGGTCGTCACGTCTGTCAGAACGTTTTATCTTCAGGCACAGAGCCCTGGAGATGTACAGGGATGGGTTACAGCCATTCAGGATGCACGGGAGACGCTCATGATGACTTCGACACAAACGTCGCTGACTACGCCTGTGGCGATACCCGAGGGACAAGCAGTGCTCAGTCGCAGCACGACTGTCACACCCCCTCCTACTCACCCCCTGCACGCGCAAAACATCACGTCGTCCGACTCGGAGGATGTGTCACCGAGTGCTCAGCGGACCTACTCGACGTCTTCGCAAAATCGACCGACCATCGGTTCATCACCCACTCGGCCTGCCGTACCACTGAAGGATGCGATTTCAAAGATAGTTGTGTCCGGCTACTTGATGAAATGTGGATCGAAGCGACATAATTGGCGCAAACGATGGTTTGTGCTCTACGGGGAAAAATTAGTCTATTCAGGGAGTCACATGGTAGGTCTGGTCGGAGTGAACGGTGATGAATTATGGCTGATGTGTGCACATTGCGATGGATGTTGACAGGACACGAAGCCACACCGGGAGTTCTCTGTGTCTGAGATTCTGGACGCCTTGGAATTTGATATGCGGTCACACAAGCACGGAGGGGGGATACCACCGCCGGTGATGAGTGCGCAAGGCTCAGGGGGATCACCGGATAAGCGAAAATCGGCATGTGGGCCGTACACGTTCAAGATAGTGACTACGAAGCGCACGCTGTTGTTGTGTGCGCCGAGCGAGGAGGAGGAGATCAAGTGGTTGAGTGCGGTGCGTGCACTGATTGCGAGGAGAACAGGTGCTGGGGTTGTACCTGGAGATCAGGGGTCGAAAGTGGGGGGTGGAATGGTGGAGGCGGGGCCAGTGGGAGGGACGTCGAGCAGGCATAAGGTCAGGAACGGACCGATATCGGATGGGTAGATGGAGAGCGTGACGGCATGAGAGATGTGCTTGGGTTGTAATTGTAGCGGAGGCTCCCACGTCAGCAAGTCATGTCACGGGTACCCTAGTTAATGAGTATTGCTTTATTGGCCAATGCAAACTTTGTTGGTGCGAGTGGCGCCGCTTTGCGACAAGCGCGGAAGTTGGCGGAACCAATTCAAGACATAGTGCTCTCTCCTCGGTCACTTGATTGATCACCGGTAGCGCGCTGTGATTGTGGCGGTGAGGTGGCCATCCTGGTGAGATCTGCGATCGCTCTAAAAGGCGCGCGTGACCCGGGGTGCCGGCAAAAACGGGGACCCCGTGACTCCTTTGTGTTAATCCAGGTCCAGTACCAAACTCCCTTTACTTATACCTTGGCCCTATGCCTACAACGCGTCCCTCGTCCCCCCATATCTCTCTCTGATCTTCCCCTCCATCTTCCACCTTCTCTTCTCTTACTCTCATGCCCCCCGTACCAAAATCACCACAATCAAGGAGACAAGGAGCGCCAAAATCAAAAGGCGCTGTACGCGCCAAGTCCGGCTGTTACACCTGCAGAATACGCCGCAAGGTCCCCTACCAAACCCACTTCCACTTCCCCTCCTAACCCCCCTTTGGCAGAAATGTGACGAGCAGATGAATGCCGAGGGCAATTGCTCCACCTGCGTTCGTCTCCGTCTTCAATGCCTCGGCTTCGGTGCTAAACGTCCCGAATGGCTGCGCGTAAGCTCACTCTTCCCTCTCCCTCCACACATATCCTCATATCCCCTAGGAGAACCGCAACGTCCTCGACTTGCGCGACAAAATAAAGACCTTTCTCGCTTCCCAGGGCATGATAAAGGGCCACTCTGGCTCTGCCCCCCGTGCTGCCGAACACGACCCACAAATACTAGCCTTGTCAGCAGACTATATTTCCCCTATGAACAGTCCCCAGACACCTACCCTCTCCATCTCCTCCACCAACGATGAGCGCCCCTCCTCATACCCCCTTCGCACGGACCGTTACCCCGATAATGATCGTATGACATCCTCCTTTGCCACACCTGCTTCCCTACCTGACTCTTTCCAAGGTCTACCCGTCATGCACGAGTTGAGCCCTGACTCTCCCCTGGAACGAAGTGAATACCCCGAAGTCCTCCTTCCTGCTGTCACATACTCTTCGACTCCTCCTGTTAACAATAGCTTAGATTCATGTAAGACCTCGTATCGTTACTAAGTATTTGTATGTATAATAGTGCTCAATGCCCTCCTTGCAGGGACAAACCATTCTTCCGCTCTCCAACGCCCACATACCAGCGACTTTTCAAGGTGGTATACTGTTCCCATCCATGAGGACGAAGACATCGACATCTCTGTCGTCTCTTCGGGCAACATGATAACGCCAGCCCCTGCCGTTGATCAATATCACTGGCCTATGTTGGACGATCGCCAAAATGCCTCCCTCGACTACTATATGAAACATGTACTACGCATGCAATACCTCCATGCGAGCGAATCCCTCGACTCTATCATCTGGAAGTTGATCCACACCAGCGACAATGCTCGTCAAGCTGCCTGCCTCCTCTCTGACCTCCATCGCAAGAGCACTCAGAAAGGCACACCCGGCACCTTTGAGCCGGAAGATGTTGAAGCCTTGCGCCGCATGCAGATGGTCCCCTTCAAGAGTCCCTTGACAGAAGGTGACGCCCTCGCAGGCTTGTGTATCGTCTCCTACTTTCTCTTCAGTGGGGGTAAAGGTCAATGGCAAACCTTCCTCGATGCTGCTTGCAAATATTCCCTCTCCGTCCTCAACGATCCTCGCTTCGGAGGTCCACGCAAAGTCCTCCTTTACTGCTCGGAGAGCCTTCGCTTTATCATCAAAACTTCGATATGGTTTGATGTCCTTGCGTCGGCCACGCTCCTCAGAGAACCATATTTCTTGCACGTCATTCGAGATCTCTTTAGCCCACAATCTGCCTTCTTTGACGGCGAGCCCGTGATCCCGATGGCGGAGTACTCGATGATGTCCGTCATGGGCTGCGAAAACCACATTGTGCTCGCCCTTGCCGAGATTGCCAGTCTGGCCAACTGGAAGGAAGAGCACGTCAATGGTGGCAGCCTCAGCGTCAAGGAGCTCGTCAAGCGCGGCCACAAGATAGAAGGGATATTGAAAAAACCCAGCTCGTACCCATACGAGCTCGACGCTAATGCTGACCCCGCACAACGTGCACAACAGCGCCGCCTTACTTCAGAAGTATTTCGTGCATCGGCACATGTCTACCTTCATTCTGTCGTCTCTGGCAACTTCCCACGATGTCCAGAAATCATTGAAGCTGTGAACGAGACGGTCAAATGCTTGATGGACGCCGAAGATGGCCCCACTGGCCGCGCGGTGGTCCGAAGCGTCGTCTTCAGTATTTGTATATGTGGCTGTCTCACCGAGGACCCACATCACCAAAGCTACTTTCTCAAACGCCTCCAAGAGCAGCACGGCCTTTCGCTCGGAAATTCACAGCAGGTGTCGTGTCTCATTCAGGAAGTCTGGAAGCGACGGACCCGGGGAGCCGTCGACTGGCGTCAGGTCATGCAAGAGGCAGAAATGCTACTGGTATAGGGGTCTAGTTGTACTCTCAATATTCTCTTGATTCGTCATGCTTTCGAACTCGTCACCATCATGTTTTGTCTTGCTCTCATTTTCCCATCTTGTATGATTTCACCTCATCTGCACACTTGACATCACGAGCATTTCTCTCGACTGCTGGTCAGGATACTGGCTTGTATTGATTGGCTCACCATGGAAAATACCCCCCACTACTAGCTGTACTCTTTACATGCTCTCTCACAAATCACTATTTCCCCCCACTCATGTCATTTTGGAGCCATAGATATCAGATTTGATACAGCATTGTTCGGAGCATCGATGCCACAGCCACGCGTGGGAAGCAAATCAACCTTCTGAAGAATGGACCTGTACAAAAAGGCTGTGGATGACAATCGTATCATGATCAGATTGGCGGCAGTCGTGATGTTGTCCGAGCCAACAATTGTATAATGCTTGGCTTCCCGCGTACGTGAAAGGCCCAGTTGCCTGGCAATCCACATCAACATGCATCATCGGATGCGGACGAGTGTCAGGGTCCCGTTGGCTCTGAACGGCAAGTGTTGTCCTCGCTGCGGGTAAATTGATGCTGGCGTTGAGTTTGTGGCGACTATCTTGTGCGGCCCCAAGCCAGCCAACGTTATCCCAATTGCGGAGAGACCCTACCTTTATTCGGTGACATGGTAAATAACCACGGAGAGAGAGGGGACCAGCTGGCACGCCCGGAACCTGACGCGGCAGAAGGCGGTCAGCATGAGTTCATGCACCATGCTTCTTTGACATATGATATTTTGCCACGGGCCCACCTGACTACGTACGTCGTACGGCCTGGTATTCCCTCCCTGAACCGAATCATAGCGTTCGGGTATATCCTTCCATAAACATCTCTGGCGCAAGAAGCATGCCAGAGATGCCCTCGATTAGCCAGAAGCGCGCAGTAATTTGACGTGATGCGATGTTGTTGTGCCTGTTCATAAGTGCCTTGAGCTCTGGCCAACTTGCTGCGCCCTGGGGAGTTGGAAGATGACAGTCTTGGGGAGGCGAAATGAGTTGCGTGTTGGCAATGTCGGATGTGGCCTGGAGCGTATTTGCAACATTTTGATCCCCGTCAGAAAGGAGAGATGCCACCTCGAGGAACCGGGACCTGCCAGATGAGCTCAATAACATATTTGCCTCCGAACTAAGAAGAGGGTCCCGATCCCGGCATTCAAGGAACTCTACTCTTCTGCATCTGTCTGTGATATCTGGTTCGCGGCTTTTCCCTTGATTCCTTTTTTTTTTTTTTTGTTTCTTTATTTTTCTAAAATTATTTTCTTCATTTTCTAAACTCGTCCGAGGGCCCGTTCAAACCCCCGTTCCCAGCTATACGGCGGAGCACTCGCATCACCGAATCCCGCGATCCAATCGCAAGTCCTCTCGTCCATCCTCCGAGTCAACAAGTCCCCCGTGCATCCAGACGATGAAAGGGTTTGCAGTATACCTCAACCGCGAAGTGATCGGACCATTTCGTTCTTTCTCCTCATGAGACGGTATTAAAGTGAACGGGCGGACGGTCGGGGTGCATTAACACCACCCCATCGTATCCTCGAGGTTCCACTCCGCACCATCCGGGCATGACGCAGTAACGGGCTCGTGGGGAAACAAAGATGGCACGACGAGACGGTTATAATGAATCCCGAGTCCCGAACACGCGTCGAGAGAGGTTTGTTTCTCCAGACTGGGAAAACATCCTGTATGGATGCTATTCGGTACAGGATGACCGGGAGCCGAGTCCCGGTCGCGGCTGGTATCTCATAGCCATGGAACTCGGATGCTTATCTAATTACGCTTGAGAATGAATTAGGGCCGTTCACCCTGCAAGGTTCGGATACGTTAAAGGTCAGGATGAATGATTTGTCCTCGAGCATTCCCAAGGAGACCCATCTGACACAATCAACAGCTTATATGAAGAGTTACATGCATGGTACCATACGCGGGAGGGTGATCACTCCGTGGTCGCAACTGGATCTGTACCGACCCGGGAATTCAACTTACCATAGCCCTCTTGTGCGGAGTTAGTACCCGAGGACTCGTACCCAATTACTTCACGACCTACCAATATGGTTTCATGCACAGACTTCGGCCCCTTAGTACTGTTCCTCACCTTCTTTAACCTGTCCGTGTCAATGCCATCACGCCGCATTCTCCTTTGCGAGTCTGCCCAATCTATATCCCCGACTACCTCATACCCTCCGTCTCATCGGCGATTTTCCTTCTTCATATTCCGATTCCCCCATCACCGCTTTCCCGACGCCAATCTGCTCGTCACACCCGCTTTTTAATACAACCCCTCTTCTCGATCTCCCCTGACGCAACGATACTTACCCCGTGCGGAAGTATGTCCCAGAAGAACTCGAATTCCTCCAACGACAGTCAGTCTCCCTCCCCAGAGACCCCATCGAGCAACACAACCCCGGATCTTCTTACTGCCTCACTGAGACCGTCAGATGCAACGGACTCACATAACACGGCTTCGCGCGCAACACCCAACAGAATGTCGTTAGACCTTCCCCGACCAGCATCAGGAGGAAGAGGTGGATGTTGGTTCGTGCCCTCTCGTTTCTTCAGCCTTGCCACCAGCTGACAACCGTCCGGCCACTAGGACCTGTCGGCTCCGTAGAAAAGTGAGTCGATCATTCGACGGTATATTCTCAACTTGACTGGTCCCTGGAAGAAATGCGACGAGCAACGCGAGGGTGACTCTTGTCATACATGCAGGCGACTGCAAATCGATTGTTTGGGCTGGGGACCGAGACGTCCAGATTGGATGCGCGTGCGTGTCATCTCCCATGTTTGCTGACGTGTATTGACTTGTCTCCAGGATAAACGAGCTGTAGAAGCTTATAAAGCAGACATCAAGGCGAAGTTGACCCGAGCTGGCCTTATCCGCGGTCAACCACGTTCTTCTATAATGCAGGCCACTTCGTCGTCGTCGTCGTCGACAGTCTTTGCCACAGACCAGTATCAGGGTCCTACGAGTGGATCAACAATTTCTCCCTTCATCAACGACACTGGGGCGCCTAATCTTACCCTCATCGACACCACCCAAGCGCAGCGCCAAGGTGATAGCCCGACAATGATGTCGATGTTCGGTAAGGAGCACTCATCAAGCCCTGTTCAATGACTCAGATAGAAATTCAGGGTTACCACTCAGCTCACCTTTCAATATGACCTTGCCGCTTATTGACCCGTCATTACCGCAGCTTATCAATCACTCGCCATACACACCTTCCACGTCTCTTTCGTCCTCCCATCCGTCACCGCAAGACCTTGGGCTTTTTGACCACACCTTTGACAGTGTCCCCCCACAGGCGCTCGGATTTAACCATGAAGCCACTGCGTTATCAGTACACCCACTCCAAAGCGAACATGTGTTCTACTATTTTGAGCATGTCAGGAAGTCACTTTTCGCCTTTACGAGCAACTCTGGTGCAAACGCAATATATTCAGTAAGCTTTCTCGACCAAAACCGAGACTTACAGGAACTCATGAGTCAATCAAAGACTGTAGCTCAAAACCCGCAAGGTACTTTGACGAACGCCATATGTGCCCTAGCCAATCTCCACAACATGCGGGTTCGCGCTGCCAGGGGACTAGAACCAGTAAACAGCACGCTGGAGAACTCCCCGGCAATAATATTTTATGATACTGCCCATGCACAGTTGTATAAATCTCGAGAGGGAGTGTTGACGGAAGGTGACGCCAATGCTGCGCTGCACCTCCTCGGCTTCTCCTTATTTTCTGGAGGCGTGACCGACTGGCGGCCGATGCTCGATATTGCCAATGACTGGATGGTCCAAACTGGAATCCCAGCACACGAAAACCCCAAACTGGCCATGATGAGCATGAGCCAAGCTGGGCGGATAGCATTGAAAGCCACTATGGTGAGAGTGCACCTGCTACGCCCAACCTATCGCTAATTCGTCGTCAATAGTGGTTGGATGTCATGTCAACGATTACTCTGCATACCGTACCCAAACACTTGGCTTTTTATCGACGATTATATCGGGGGGGAGGAGGCTTCTGGTCAGCTACTTCGGGTATGAGCGCCAAAGAAGACTTGGACCTTCGGGTAGACAACCTCACTGGATGTCCGGATGAAGTGTTACTTGGTATCGCTGAGGTCTCCACCCTCTCGTGTTGGAAAGCACAAGAGATGCGGAAGGGCTGCCTGAGTATGAAAGAGCTAATTCGGCGCGGAAACATCGTGGAGAGCCATCTTCGCTCATGCGAGCCAATGTACTCCCGGGAGCCCGATCAAACTCCACTGCACCCAGACCTCCCTATTGGCGAGGACTCGAACTTGAAGGGGATTCCGGGGATTACAGCCGTCGTTGACACGCGACAACTGGTGGCAAAGATATACCGGGAGGCGGCACTCTTGTACTTGCACACGATATTGAGTGATCCAATTCCAGGTAGGGGTAATGACTGGATAAAAAGATGGGACCTCGACTGATGGGTTTGCAGGTGTACCGGAAATCGTCCAGTCCATCGATGCTATCACCCAGCTTATACGTCAACTGCCCATGTCGGCGCTCGATCGGACACTAGTATTCCCAGTGTGTTTGGCGGGATGCCTAACGGACGACCCTATGAAACGGGAGATATTCAAAGCGAGATTGGCTGCACAACAGAGCCACTTTGGAAATGTCCATCAGGCATTGATGGTCATGGAAACGGCGTGGCACCGGCGGGATACGAGAGGAGGTGCAGTTGAATGGCGCGACCTTTTGCATGTTCAAGGAAGAAATCTGCTTTTACTCGTCTGAGACTAGACAGATCAGCCCATTGACGCGTCTGTGTTCATTCCACTCACCCTCTGTATGCGATGGTCAAAACCTTTAAAGTAGTAGTAGTGCATCGATAGTCGTTTTCAGTGTCCTATTAAACATATTATTAGTCGACAAGAGGAACTCACGAGGTCCAGGATTGGTGGTTCATCCGCTTGAAGTCGAGCGCGTCTTTGGGCTATATACCGAGCGCACGGGAATTGCGCCTACTGCGCAGCCAATCAAAAAGAATGTGCAACCCACATCACATCAGCGCCCATCATGCCAAGCGGTGCAATTAGGTAATTTCATATAGCTAAATAAATCCACAAAATAAATTAGCACGTGACCAACGCGTCGGCAATCTGAACCGCGTTGCAACGTCGTGTCTCTTCTTCAGTTTTTACTACGATGTTCAAAGGCATATTACCATCCAAAAGATTACCTTCTACCGAGTTCACCATGGTCACCAGTCTGGGCGACATCTCAAACGGAAAGGAAAACCTCCAAGATCCCGTCTCTGCAGTCCCTGCGAAACCATCCAAGGCGACGTTCCACAAGGACAAGGCGAAGCATGAAAAATCCAAATCAATGAAAGCCTTGCAGGAATTCCCCACCGAACCCGTGGTCACAGACCAGGCGTTTGATAGACTCTTGGTCAGCGATATGCCCACCCAAACGTGTCCGGACTCTAACAAAGTGAACAGGATGATCTCCAGATCCCACCCACTCTCCGCCCAAAGCTTGCCAACATGGATGCTACGGTGAAAGCTGCCATGCTCAAGTCATCTCAAGTCATGGCGGTTAACCCGTCCACCGCTGCAGCGGGCCAGTCTACCCCTCGTACAATGCGCAAAGCACGCAGCATTGAGTCCATAACTTCTCCTCATGCTCCCCTCTCCGCAATGGGGCCCGACAGCCAGCCAAGACGAGGTGGACTTTGGGGGTCTGCCCTTGCCGGCAAGAGTAC
>JBBPLM010000004.1:20768-32607 GCA_038089795.1 Pulchroboletus neoregius | reverse complement strand
TCCATAGAGGTGACCGTTTCGAGACACTTTGACTATTGCACAGTGCTCAAAGCCCCGCCCGGGAGCCACTCGGGCGATGTTTATCTTGATCCTCTAATTGATATCTCGCAGCAGGACAACTAAAGTGAAACCAGAGCCGCCCTCCCGAAGTCGCTCAATCGTACCATACGAGTACTTCGACATCGTCTGGGAGTGTAACTTTTCTGCATATTTCCAGTAATCTTACAGTACTTTTTGCAACAGGCTCATACAGTTAGTCTACCTTGATTGCCGAGCTCGCTCCGCATGTACGCAAGCTCAATGCTTTGCCTTTGCAAATGTAACCAAGAGGCAAAGGTGGAATGAAGCTACTACAAACGAATGTAACACCAGATAAAATAATGCCGATAACGAGGCTGTCCTGTTTCGGTAGCTCATTTCAAGGCTTTCTTCATTTTCTACGCAAAAGAAAATACTGTCATTGTCGAACGGTGATACAAATGAAAAAAAAAAGTATACCTCTTCCATCTCATCCAGATCATTGGTTTCAATACGAATGATCTTCTTTCCGAGCGTCTTTTCGATCTCCTCCATCTGTAGCCATGTTCTCTTGTCATGGACAAAGTTGATCGATATGCCCTTTCGTCCAAAACGTCCAGTTCGCCCTAGATTGTTCGTCAATACAGGATAAAGCCGCAACACTAATGGACGCACCAATGCGGTGAATGTAGGTCTCAATGTCTGGTTTACCATCGTTAGAATGGGTATTTCCACGTTCGTTCATAAGAGGGAGATCGTAGTTGACGACCATGTTCACTTGAAGAATATCAATACCGCGAGCAATGACGTTTGTCGTGATCAGGACTTTCTCCCGACCCTCGCGGAAGCTGTCAATCACAGCGTCACGCTCCGAAGCATCCTTGGCACCGTGAAGCGAGGCAACTTTGTGACCCTCAGCAGTCATTCGCTGAGAGATTCTGTCCGCGGTATGTCGATGCTAAGAATGGAAATATTCGCTTGAATTAGATTTGACTCGGACAATAATCACTTACTTGACAAAAGATGATGCTTTGGCCGATCGTGAGCAGCTGGTATAGCGAGACCAATATGTCATATTTGTGTTCCTCGTCGCGACAGTCCATGTAGAACTGACGAATGCCCTCTACCGACAATTCCTCCTTTTGGAGCTCAATCTTGTTGGCACTAGGAGCGAACTTGTTGGCAAAGTTCCGTACGTGGTCAGGGAACGTAGCGGAAAAGAGGATGATCTGAGGAGGCTGTGTCCGAGGCAAGAGACTAGCCAGACAAGGTATCAGCAAATTGAAAACGACCGTGTAGTAAAGTTACTTTTTGACTTTCAGCGTTTGATCCCCAAGACCATCTTGGTCGAGCATGTTATCAGCTTCATCAAGCACGAAAACTTTGATGCCTGATGAATCTATGACTTTTCGCTTGAGAAGATCGGTCATTGTGCCCGGTGTACCGACAACAATATGTGCCGTTATCCTGGTAACATCTCTGGGAAGATTGTCCTTGATGGCGTATTCTGTCTGTACTTCAGTGAACTTTCCCATTGCCACTACGACCGACATAATTTGTCGCGCCAACTCTCGTGACGGAGCGAGACAGATGGCCTAAGATAAAATCAGATGTCGAGTCTATAGGAGTGCATAATCACTCTTACTTGGGTCTTGTTGAGCGAAAAATCTACCCTGCTCAGCATAGTAAGGACGAATGCTGCAGTCTTTCCTGTGCCAGACTGCGACTGTCCAATCATGTTCTGCGGTCTGGGCAAGGGATGAAGAATGGATTAGTAGAGAAATATATATCGGCTAATACTCACGGGTTGGCGAGAAGAAGGGGTAATGCGCGTTCTTGAATCTTGGAAGGTTTCGAAAATCCCAACGCATATAGGCCCTTGAGCAGATCTTGATGTCTATGAAAGGAGACATCTGAGAAATGTGTTGAAATCGCCACTGATCGACTAACAGGCCCAACTGTTCAAATGATTTCACGCTGAATAGAGGAGAGTTTGGATCCGCTTGTTGATCCGCTAGCGTGACCTATGATCCATGGTGAATGGGCGATGTCTTGCATGCATGGGATAGGTCACCCACCGTAACCTCGAAAGTAGACGATATCAAGTCGGTGGTTTCTACATCGACGAGATTTATTATGTGGTAAGGGACAGCTTGATGTGCGCACCTGATCTAGTAGCCTCCGCGACTTCGGGTTTCTTTGTTTCACCTTCCGTCTCTTCTGGTTTCGCAGTTGCTACGGATCAAGTCAGTATTGTGGTCGTACTCTCAAACCCATTTTGCTACCATCAGCGGTCTTGGGCGTGTAGAAACCTTCAGCATCCTTCTCCATGATTCAAATGTTGGCAGAGTCGGAGGTTGTGATTGTTCCGTTTGTTTGACTAGATGCCTGTCAATGACTCAGCAATTCTCGTTCATCTAATCTAATCTTCCCACTCATGTCTTATCGTCCATTACTTGAACATCAGCAGGTAAGCAGATCTTTAGCTTGTCTCCGATGGTACTGAAACCGCTATTTAAGTGCCCATCATGTTTCACCCTCCTGCTTCTACCATCTCATCTGGTTTCGCCAGCCATGCGCTGCAGTTGCTTCAGAAAGTACAACAGGGAATATCGCCCGTCGAGCTCGTCTACACAGCTCACGAACGTTGGCCATTTCGACCCGGACAAATCATCCACACCCGTCCCACGCTCCGTATATCGGTCCTCGACTCCTCGTTCAATCCTCCGACCCTGGCGCACTTGGCACTCGCCAATTCTCTTCCACCCCAACCTGCTACCTCTCCTTCTGCGGAGCCATACGATGCGCGAATGTTACTGCTCTCCGTCCGCAATGCAGACAAGGTTTTGAAGCCAGGAGATGTAACATTAATCCAACGACTCGAAATGATGCGCCTCCTCTCACACGATATTCGCTCCACCGACACGGCAGAGTCAGGTAGCGAATCTTCGCAGATAAGCGGCAACGTTGCGGTTGCCATCATAGACGAACCGACGTTCGTCGGGAAGTCGACTCTCTTACTTCGCTTCCTCCACACAAGGCTGGCTACAGTCGTCGGATTCACTAATTCTCCGAACGTTATATTCTCCAAAGGAGACGCATCGTGTCCGTTTCCCTCCCCGAAGCTTACCTTCCTTTTGGGTTTTGACACCCTCGTCCGCCTTTTCTCTCCTAAATATTATCCCCCTGAGCAGGCTATGGTCCAAATGCTCCGAACATTTCTCTCTCCAGATCAAGAGGATTGTCGTATAGTGTGCGCCTATAGGCGGAGCGCCGGCGTTGACAAGATGTGGCAGGAAACTCAGGCTAGGACACTTGAAGTAGCACACGAATTCATAACAGGTAGCCGTATAGCATTTATCGACATCGGTACCGAGGAACAAACCTACAGCTCGAGCGAAGTAAGAGCGGAAGTTGCAGCAGGGGGTGGAGCATGGAGGTGGCTGGTCACAGATGCAATCGCTCAGTATATCACCCAGCAGAGGATCTATTTAAGCTCAGAGAGGGAACAATAAAAGAATCTATTCTCGTATTATGCTTCACAGTACTATCACAGCAACGTACGTCTAACAATGAATACTATTGGAAATACAGACAAGCCTCATCAAGTGCGCGTATCGTGACGGAAAAGTTACAGTGCAGATTGCGCAAAAGCGATAGCGACAGTCTGAAAGGGGTGTTAGTGGGTGAGTACTTGTACGACTTACTGTCTGACATACCTCAGAATGGCTCAAAGAAATATGAACATGCGTGATGCCTTTGCTCTGGGCAGCCGCCTCTGCATCACCATGGAGAGTGACGGTTGGCACGCCGGCCTCATTGGGAAGGATCTCAATGTCCTTCATTGCAGCGGCGGCGCCCTTCGAGGATATGCCGAGTGACTTGAAGACCGCCTCCTTCCCAACCCAACGCCCAGCAAAAGAAGAAGCAGGTGACGGTTGAGCGCGACAGTAAGCGGCTTCGGCTTCGGTGAAGTTACGTTCGACGAAGGTCGGGTTCCATGACGGGACCGATGAAATCAACTCTAGATAAGTGGTGCATAAAATATGAGGACACTCCGGAGCACGGAACGACTGCAGGAAAGATCACCTTGATCGACCCCAACGCCGACAACTGAACCGGTGGATACGAAAGCTTCGGCGAGAGTTTTCACATTCGCAACATCAAACGGTACTGCTTTGTCCAAATCAGCGGTATAAGAGTAACTGCGCGTCTTTGGATCAAAGGTCGCACGAGCCATGGGATTCATAAGGACGGGTTGTTCAAGTTCAGGGCTGTAAGGTGGTCCATCTTTGATTCTGACCAAGGAATTGGATGTCATCATCTCAGTCATAACCTTGTAAGCCTCCTGGAAACGCCTTTGGTTGCGGGACCTGTAAGACTCGAAGGAAGAAGGATCCAGAGATGCAAACAGGTGGCGAGGATGGACGATGACAGCGGTACCGCCAACTTGACCAAAGCCGAAGGAAGACTGCAAAACATTGTAAATTACGGATAGTTGGTAGCGATAATTCACCTACCATGACACCGGCGCGAATTCCATCCGTATAAATGGATTTCGAAGGGAACATGAGATAGTGATGGGCCTCGAATCTTGCATCGATGTTGCTTTGCGAATGCAGAAGGTTAATTGTGGACTAATGCAAAGAGGAACGCAGAGACTTACTCGCTGTTGCGATTCCCAGGAATGATACCCGTATTGACAGTCTGCAATAGACCTGCCATCTGCCATGCCGCCGATCCACCCTTCGAATGGCCAAGCAAACTCTTCTGAGCCATGATGGGAACGGCATTACCATGAGTACGGGACATCGTGGCGAGGATGTTATGCCACATCTCGGTCTCATTCTTCTCATTAGCTCCGGTGCTCGTACCGTGGATCGAGAGAACACCAATATCGTCAGCGGTTAAACCCCAGACAGCAAGTGCACGACGCATGGGTCCGACTCGGGCGTCTGTTCCTTCGAGCATACCATACGTGGCCAAAGCTTCTTTGTCCTGACGGCGAGCTTCCTTTTCAATATCAGCGACACGAGTCGCGAAATAATCATTGTCGAAAGTGCCATCCCTTGATTTTTGTTCCTCAACCTCGTCACGAAGCTGGGCGTGTTCATGGCCGAGCCAGTCCGAAATCTGCTTGCGCCGGAACGCAATCTGGCGGGACCGGTGTTCAAGACTGAGCGACGGGAGAGGGTATTTAGATGGTAATTCTCGAGCGACTGAGAGAGCACCCCGTCCAGGAGCGGGAATGGAACGCCCAGCTTTGTCACTAAAATAAATGAATACGTAGTTCGCAGATTGTCAGTTTATAAACTTACGTGGATGTGGAGGTGAACGCTAGAATACCGCGGATGGGAGCACCGAGCTCAATGGCAGTCTTTGCATTCATGACAATGTGAATACCAGTTCCTTGGGATTCCATGAACTGATCGACTGAGTCAAGAGGGTGTGCACTATATTAAATTGATCACTCACCCCTGCACGTGTTGTGGTGGCAGGTCGTGACATTTCCGTGGGCTCACGTCCCATGGCAAATTCAGTCTCAGCGTTACTTGTTGCCTTCATATTTGCGAATTCAAAAGAGCCTTCTTCACTAATGTCATCGAAGCCACCAGCGATCATGACCTTTGCCTTGCCGGACAGGATGGTATCGCATGCAATCTCGAGAGATTGAAGAGCCGTTGCGCTACAGGAAACTAAGCTGGACGGGAGGGAAACAAAGACGATGCTGCGCACCAAGCCCCAACAGGAATCTTCACGGGTCCACTCGAAGACATTAGAAGCAAGTTAATCCAACCAGCGACTGTGTTGATAAACCTAAGCTTCAGCGTGAGTAGTGGAATTTGGCTTGAAGAGCGAGGAAGCTTACGTTTCCTGAAGAATATCGTTCTGTACTTCCTTCTCCTCGCGGCGGTCCTTAAACATCTTGGCAAGCGACTCGGTACCTCCCATACCGCTCCCTACACAGGTTCCAACCTCGGAAGGGTGGAGGTGATTGTACAATTCGTAAGGGTCAGTGATACCAGACATGTTGAGGGCTTCCGCAGTGCACACCAAGGCCCAAAGAGTGGCCCGATCCGTCTGAGCGATAATATCTGCCGGGATTCCGTATCTCCCAGCATCCCACCCGGTTGGGATCTGTCCAGCCACTAAGCGGCTGAAGTGGAATGCCTTGGGAACGAAGATGCGAGCGCCTTTCTTGAACTTCACGAACCACTGATCGCCTTCCGCCGTCCAGATGTCGCATTTGTCCCCATGCTCATACTTGAACTTTTCTGCTTCTGATTGGGCGACCTCGATAGGTTCCAAGTCATGTATGAGTTCGACCTCTTGATTGAAAACTTTCTTCTTGGGATCGTAACCACGGAAAAGCTCAGGCTCTGTGAATCCTTCAGTTTTCTTCAGTCTGGGACATGATTCAAGCGAGCTTACCAATCAAGCGCACACCCGCATGCTTCAATATCTCCTTCTCATAACGGCCGCGCACATCCTTGTCATCGACGGGCTCTTCGGTCTTCGCGTCAACCCAGCCAACGTGTAGAGAACCATTCTTCAGACGGCCATCAAAGTGCTTGATGTGGCCCATAATCCAAGCCATTTCAATGCAACCTTCGATGGTGAACTCCCCCTTCGCTTCCATTTCCCATCTCGTACGCGAGCTTCCCCAGGGACCGACCTCGGCGAATCCAGTGATAACGGCGACTTTCTCCAGGTCGATGATGCCTCGAAGTTTGCTAAGTTCTTCGAGGGCGGCTACAGGCTCCAGCACAGGGAACTCGAATTTGAAATTGGCACGGGGAACAATATTAACGGTTTGCAGCACCCGCTCGCCCTCAACACCGTTGATAGTCTTGAAGTCAAGAGCATTATCCCTAGCAATTGCACGACGAAGTTCGCTCTTCTCGTTTAGGCTCAGGCGAATACGAGTCGTGATTTCAGCGAGATCCGGCAGGCGATCCATTCCACCATTCAGGTCAGCCCAGATTGGCTCAACCTGTGTGATGCTGAAGAGGAGGGGATGCATAAGTCCAAGGATGTTAAAGGCCATCTCCTTTGCCGAGAAGGTGCGAACACCATAGCTTTCGAGCTCATGCGCAACAGTATTCGTGGCATCCATCAACCCAGTGCCTCGTGTCCACCTGCGATAGCGAAGTGAGCATATAACGCGACACAACTTCAATGAGTATGAAGTTCTCACCCGATCACAGCCCCAGCCAAACACAGATACTCGCCCCAGCTCTCGGAATTCCAGCGTTGGAAGAGTGTCTCAAGGGAGATCTTCGATTCTGAATACAGACCATCGTTGCCAAACAGACCATGGTTAGGGGAGAGGGGGAGGATGACCTGGGTTGGCCGCGTGACAAACTGACGCGATGCCTTCTTTGTTTTGACGGCACCAAGGATCCGGAGCAGGTTGACCAACATAATGCGATGGGCGAGCTCTGACTTATCGTCCAACCCGTTAATTTCTCGGCCATTTTCTGGTATGGCAGCGAAAGGAAGGATGTAGTCGAGGTCCATCCCGAGCGTAGCGTATATATAGTCGACGAGAGCTTCTACATCCTGTTTTGAACCCTGGTTAAAAGGAACGACAGTTAACGCAGAACCCCGCGCTCCGTAACTTTGGTAGATAGATTGGTAGTATTCAACGGTTGAGCGGTTGTAACGAGAAGTGGTGATGACAATGTGAGCGCCACCGGAAAGAAGACCTTTGAGGATTTCGACACCAATCGAACCTTTCCCGACACCTGTGAGAAGAGCATTTTTGTCCCTGAATGTTGTGCCTGAGGTTGCTATTTCGTGCAGGATGTCAAGGTAAACGCCAGTCAGGTTGCTTGAATATTCCCAGTTGCTCCCGACTTTGCGTTTCAGGTGCAGCAGTGGAACTTTATCATCGGATACTGGAGTGACAGCAGAGATCTGGGGTCGGAGGAACTGAGACGAAGAACGACGATTTCGAATGCGCGTGCGGGTTTGCTCTGGACCTTTCCTGAGAGAACGCACAACACCCTCGTACAAGGCTTTGATGCGATTCTTCTGATCCTGGCTAATTCCAGGCTGCGATCTCACGACACTCCATAGCTTGAGAACGTCTTCTTGGACCTTCTGAATATTGACAGTGGAAATAGTATCACCGCTGGCCATTTCCTCGACGTACGCTTCCAATTTGCGAACATTTTCTCGAACGACCTCGGTGTAAACGATGTCGCCTTTCGCTGTGACCTCAGTATGGGGGGCGGTGGGGAATGTCACTACGATCAAAATCAGCTAAGCGCAAGAAAGCACATCTTGCCTGTATGCTTACCATCTTTGTAAACTGGGGGCTGACCAAGGACCTCTCTCGTGTTATCAATGAGCTGCTGGCCAAATTGCTTTGCAAGCACATATGTGTTGCCTTTGCTCGGGTCGCAGTGGTCAATATGATACTGCATGTAGGTCAGGAGCTCAGGATCGGCCCTGTTGAGGAGAGCAATGCAGCGAGCAGTGAGTTCGCGGTCGACGGTTGTAAGGCGACCGTGGATGATGTCGTAGTACATAAGCAACGCGTCTTGACGGACCCAGTTCCAAGAGGAGGCGAAGTGACGTGCTTTCAGTGGATCAAAGGCGGGTTGTATTCCATCAATGTATGTGTCCCCATGCTCTCGTGCGATCGAGTCGAGTCGAGCCTGGAGTTGTGCAGACGTAGCCTTTTCCTTGTCGTGGGCAATCTCACCAGCACGGGAATCGCGGTTGAGATAACGCATGTAGAGTTCGATATGCTGAGCAGCGAAGCGATCTTGTTCGGTTTTGAATTTCAAAAATTCTTCGCTATTGATCATGGCGCCTCCTGCTCCGCCGCCGCCGCCACCACCGGAACCTCCACTGGATAAAGATATGCCAGAACGCTGAGCGTATGCTCCAACAATGGTGTCCAACCATGCTTTGCCATCAGCTTCAGATGACAAACGCTTGGGGGGCTCCATAGTGGTTCCCAACAGAAGAACACCATCAGCACGCGAAGAACCCAAACCCCAGGTCTTTGACAAGTAGCCCTTGATTGCGGAAGCGTTGAAACCTCCGGGCATCTTTCCACCAATAAGGCGTGAGATGAGGCCAGACGTGTATTTGCCGAGGGTTCCAGGATGCCCAACGCCTAAAGCAGATCCGAGTTCTTCAAGTGGAAGCTCTTCACCTTTCTCAGGAGCAGATGTAAACTCTAGTTGGAGGTCACCCAAGATCTCATTTTGGAGAGTAGACTTCCCGCCAACAAGGTCCTTGATCGACTTCGCTAAGGGGACTTCCTCGACCCTCCTCTTCAACTTCTGAGCAATGATGTAGAGAAGGATGTCGGCCGCCATGAGAGGTACATCTTCGATGACGGCCGCGCTCTGTGTGGGAGTGGCTACAACAGCAGGTACCGAAGCAGGGGTGGGTACAGAAGGAGCGACAGTGGCAGCAAGTTCGGCCTCGGCGGGCTCGGGAACAGGCAAAGCTTCGTCTTCAAAGAGATAGTAGATCTCGCGAACGTTCTTGGCATGACAAAGAATTGCTCGTTTGCGACTAACAGCATCGTCCTGGGCTTCGTACTTCGCCTTCAATGTCCGCGTCGCCATGCCAGTTAGTGTGGGTGATGGACCAAGTTCAATGAAACGTTCGAAGCGATATTGCGTAAACAATAGATCTTGCGTTTCAATCCAACGGACTGGCGAAGCGAATTGGTAGGATAGCAGCTCGACAAGAATTGTATACGCTAACTTCTGGCGTTGTTCAGGGGATGCCCAACTTTCCTGGTCCCATTTTTTGAGAACTTTGTCAAGGCGAGGCGAAGACGTTTGGTCATAGATGAGCTGCGCGTATTCCTTGGTGACGGCAAATGGTTTGGCAACCAAGTTCGGGATGTATTTTCCTACCAACATGTCAGGGTTGAGCAGGGAGGGGTTGATCTTCTTGGACAAATCTAACATGAGAGCATCTTCAACATATGCACAGTGCAGGCAAAGACGGTAAACTCACAAGCCCTGAAAGGCATAACACCTGCCCAAAGATACCTAGAATGGAAAGGTACGTCGATACCAGGAAGAGGAATTGTTGCAAAGCCGCGTTCAAGTTTGATGTATCCCTCAGACGCTTGTAGATCTTTGGCACGCTCGAACGATTCCGAGACGATGTCGCCCAACATTTCCTTCACTTTTTCCACCGTGAAGGTCTCGGTGAGCTACATCAATTGAAATCAACTATTTTTCCGCGCAGTGAAGAACCATACCTTCGCAATGTCGATCTTCTGAAGTTTCAAGTAGTTTAGGACATTGGTCATTGTCTGCAATGCAACCAACTCCCCCGCGCAAACATATTGTTGACCCTGAAACCTTCGTTGAATATGCGTTGACGGATTCATGTTAGGAGCCTACCTCGACATTGTAGTTAACGATTTCAAGGAGGGTGCTTGTATGGGTAGAAATAGTATCGACGACCTCACGCAGCGCGGCGTCTGTGAAAGTCTTTGAGATGCGGCTTGGATTCACAGCACACATAGCGTAATTGGACCGGTTATGGGCGTCGCGTTCAACAGCACGCTGCATGGTGATGCCGCGATAGAATACAACGTCGACGAGTGCAGAGATGTGAAGAACGTCAGCGATGGATGCAAGTGCAGAGTATTCTCCAAGTGAGTGACCGGCAAAGGCACAATCTTTCTGTACAAAACCTTTGGCACGCATATCTTCGAACGAGGCCTTTTCGGTTACAACCAGAGCGATTTGAGCAAATTGCGTGGCAAAAAGTAAACCATTGGGATGGCTGAAAGTGTACTTGGGGGTGCGCACGTCGATGTCAGCGAAAAGAGGAAGCGTTTTGACGTTGCCATCCTTGTCCATTGTATCGTAGGTCATATCCATGTAGCGCTGGCGGATTGCCTGGCCCTTAATACCGCCGAAGTGAATGGTTTTCTCCTTTGGATTATCCTTGACGATCTCGATGATAGAAAAGCCATAGACAGCAAGAAGGTGAGCATCGGCGCCGTCCCACACAGCACGAGCAGCAGGAGAGGTGTTGTACAGATCCATGCCCATACCAGGTTCTTGTGAGCCCTGACCAGTGAAAACGTACACCGTGGCGGCCTGCGCAACTTCTGCCGTGCCTTCGAGGACCCTTTCGTCTCGCTGATTGAACGTCTCCACTTTGACAACCATGTTACCATCGCGCATGCCGATGTGACGTATCTTGACCATCAATTCATCCCCTGGGAGCACCATGCCGACAAACGAGACATCGTATCTACAATAATGTATGAGCACAAACTTGGCCAAGACCACAGGATAACTTACGCAATAACTCGGTCTGGATTGCCCTCAGCAACAATGTTCTCCACATAGCGACGTGTAGCAGCGCTTGACCACATGCCGTGGGTGATGGTCCCAGGAAGAGCAGCAAAATCAGCGAAGTACGGGTTGATATGGATAGGGTTAAAATCGCCGGAAATGAGTGAGTAGGGTTCGTTCGAGAGAGGAGCTGTAAACGTGGTCGGGGCGTTGTTCGACATAATGTATCCTTCGTTTGTGAGAGGCGTGAGTCGACCTTCAGGAACACCATGACGCTGTAGATAGGCCACTACCGGATTGCCATGGCATCCCTCTTGGTTGAACTGAACCGAAGCAACTTTCTTCAGGCGCTTGAGCTGATCGCGCATGTACACGTCGCCACTAACGCAAACATCGCGGTACGACGTCTTGTCCTTGAAGGTGACTTGAGACTGTACGCGGAACACAAGAGTCATACCAGCCTTCGGGGGGATTGTTTCATCTTCCCACGAAAGCCATTCCTTGGACTGAACTACACCGACAGC
>JBBPLM010000004.1:0-20677 GCA_038089795.1 Pulchroboletus neoregius | reverse complement strand
GCCGACAGCAGCATCATTGGCCAATTGGACGACATAATCGGGTTCATCCACCGTCTCGAAAGTGTTCTCGTAATCGTCGAAGCGTCCACGGTAAAGGAAGGATGACACAACCTCAATGATGGGCTGACCGTCACGGAAGACATGACCTTTGACTTGAACAACTTTGCCAGCATCTGTGTTTTTAACAGATGTGATGTGAGCGTCAGCAATACACGCGTCGCCTGCCTCCAAGGCCTTGGCACCAGGAACCAGACGGAAGCCATTAGAAAGATGGACGAGCTTCAATAAGTCACCGTCAATTGCATCAGGAAATATGGATCTCATGATAGCCTGGCCACAATGGTTAATCTCACTACGCAACAGTATCTGAGGAGCTTACCTGCCAACCCGTCACAATAGCGAAATCCATCGGGGCTTTGACACTTTCAGTTCGGGCAGTCTTGAACGCCTCGTTTTGGTTCCCAACGACGTTACAAAAGGTCTCGACATCGTTGGCGGATATTACGACTTCTGGCCCAATGAACGTCTCGTGGATATCGAGTTCTGGACGTGATTGGTCATCTCCAAACCATAATTTCCAGTAAAAGTCTTTAATGCGACCATTGCGACCCTTGGATACTTCGTGGATAGGTATCGAACCCATACTCGGAACATATTTGAATTGAAAGAAAAGAGGGACGGAGGCGTCCTGGCGATCCTCGACGAAGGTCACGTCAATTAAACTGGAGGAAGCTGTATAGGTGATCTCGACAGCTTTGAAGCCGGACTTGTGGGCACCGTAAGATCGTCCTGCGCCATAAACCGTCACTGAAGTCGGAGAATCATCCTCTATATCCACTACAACTCGTTGTCGACGTCGCGGAGCGAGGGCTCGACGAAGAGGATTATCGATATAGGCTCGACCTTGACATATAGTCTTGGACGTCAGCAGGGCTTTAAGCCAGTTGAGCCCCGAGCCAGAAATGGCCTCAAGCCACTCAGAGGTTTCGGGAACGACGTCGCCAACATTATAGGTGATGGAGGTAGACGATTCTTCACATTCAACCTCGTCAGGAATGTCCACGTCTTCGGCCGCAGGAGCGAGGTAGTCGACGGTAGGGACTTTAGAAATATCACCTCCATATGACCGCTCCAGAAGCTTTTCCACAAGCTTGGCGGTGACATTGCCCAAGAGTTCTCCGATAGGTTCGTCCTTGACTGTTGAATGTTTAACGGCGACAGGGCCCTGCAAAATGCACACGCGCTGAGGATCCTGGTCGAACACAGCTTGGATATCTTCCGCGGCCCACAGAGAATCCTAAAGGGAAGTACAATTAGGTGTGGAAATGGTCGACATGCTACACTCCAAACCTTCTTGAACCAAACCTCGAAATTGGCATCGAGAATAGGGATGAAAGGCGCTGGTTTTTGTCCTGGACGCTGGGAGATAGTGAGGAAATAGGCACGATCCTCCGCAGCAAGAAGCTGGCGGGTGGCATCGGGGTACTTCGTGAAGAACGCATCAACGAAAGTGGAGGGACTATCCAGCTCTTTGAAACTTTGCAGGATGCTGAGCTTAGGACCACTATCCACACCCGCGAAGCGCTCCTCGACACGCCTCAGCCAATCGCCAGTCAAGTTTCGTAAAGTGTGGTCGATCCAGCGGTCTTGGTGGGCAACATACATGAGGCGGATCATCCGAAGAGTAACCTCTTCATAGGTCATGTCACCAAGATCGAAAGCAATCCCACCATCTTTCTTCCATCCAAACCATGGTTTCGCGAAGTCCTTGTTTAACTTGTCGATAACCTCGACCTTGCGTTCAGCCAACCACGCGGCGCGTTTCTCCTTGGGCAAATTGAAGACGGTGTTATCGAACTCTTTCCAAAGTTTGACTGCACGGGTAGCAATCTTATGGATAGGCTCGCCCAATTCCGAACGGACGGTAAGGACACCACCAGTTGGTTTGACGTAGGTGTTCTCCCAATCCTTATCATCAACACCAGCAGCGGCGACAATCAGATCCTTGACAGAAGAACTCGTGTGTGCTTCTCGGGCCACCATAACGCGACTGGCGAATAAGAAACCGTCGAATGGCATAGGTTGTGTATCGTAAAGGTTCTTTGACCAATCACCAGTGAGGTATGGCCAAAGGTCATCGGCGCCCCCAAAACCAGAACCTCCGACAAGGACAAGGTTGTCCTGCTGACGAATAGAACCGTATGTCTTCAAGATGGGCATATGGAAATCTTCATACGAGTGGTGTCCCCCGGCGCGACCACCAGTCCACTGGAGAATGATCGGAAAGTCGGGGTTGGCAGCAGCGATGCTGACAACTTGACGGATACCCTCCACGGACCCTGGTTTAAAGGAAACATGTTTGATGCCCGCGGTGCGTAGGCCACCAATGATTTCAGCGGCTTTCTCGGTGCTAGGAATACCAGCCGCGACACAAAACCCTTCAATCGGCAAACCCTCGCGGCGCATCTCCTGCCACAAAGGAAACTGGAAGCCGAATTGACGGGGGTTAATATACAGAGAATTCAAAGTGAGGCCGACCCCAGGGGGGATCTTGGACTGGATTTCAGTAACTTTGGCGCGAAGTGCCGTTGGGTTGTAATGACCACCGCCTGCAAGTTCAACATGATAGCCGGCCGAAAGAATTGCAGAGACAAAGCCAGCCTTGACAGTGGTGGGAGTCATACCCGCAACCATAACTGGAGCCTTGCCCACCAATCGAGAAAAAGGCGTGTCTAGGTGGATCTTTCCATCGCTAAGACAAGATATCAGTATCACACCTAATGATATGGTAATTCTTCTACCTTGTCTTGACCAGCCTTGGCGCGTACTTCTTGCTCCACCACTCCTCATACTGGACATCCTCAATGTCGAATAATTCAGCCTCGCCACGACCCTTGTCACCAAGTATGATGACACGGATTCCGCGCCCGTCCAAATTACGAGCAGTCAGGGGACCAATGCCATTAATGCCGCCCGGCCCAAAGTCGATAATATGAGTCGCGGATTCCGGAAACGCGGTCGCGAGATCCCAGTGAATGGGTGAAGTGAAGATCTGGTCACATAATGACCGAGTGATCGAAGTCGTGCTCGTGCGCATGTCAGAACCTTTGAAGTCGTTCAGCGAGAGTAGAAGACAAATCCACGCATTTACTCACCATCCTCAGTGTTGAAGACAGGAATCCCGAGTTCATCAGGGGACCATAGTTCTTCACCACTTAGATCTTCGTTGCATAACCTGTCGGTTGCAGTTGCCAAGTAGGAGCTGTGGTAGGGTGCATTGACGACCAAGAAACGAACACCAAATGCAGGTTTCCTTTGCGAGTAAGGGACCTTGCTTTGGTCCTGTCCGCTAGGGGCCCGGACTTTTCTTAAGTTCGTCACCAAGCCATACAATGCACGAGGAGGCCCTGTGACAACGAAATTTCTTGGACCATTGTAAAGAGAAACCGCCAATTGAGAATTCAGGGGTAAGTGTTTGTTCGTCGCCTCGATATGTGGACGTAGCGCCGAAAGTTCGAGACCATTGATCGATAGCATGGGTGAAGGCTGGCCCTCACCACCCTCCGTGGCGTCTTGAATAATGCCAGGTTCAAGCGCCAACACAGGAAACGCCTCTTGTCCTCGCATGCCACAGAAAAATAGCCAACGGATGGCTTTCTTCGCGTTAACATCAAAAGATTCATAGGATGACGAGGCAGATATGGCAATGGCAGAGACAACGCCCTGCGAATGGCCCGTCGCACCGGCAATGTGATCGCGAAGTTGACCAGGCGCGAGTCCCGAGACGCGGCAAACAACAAGATATTGTATGAGCTGTGTCAAACCAATGAGAGGAAGTGATACGGGAATCGATGCGAGGTATGCGAGTGGTGGGCGGGGTATCGCCCCGGAGAGCCACGAGGTAATATCCATGCCGTAATTATAGAAGCTTGACGCCTGACGCGCCGCGACGAGCGGGGCAAGTACATCGTTGGTGATGGCCGTGATTAAGGGAGAAACGTATGGTTTATAGGTATCATAGAGAGCTTGGAGTTCGTCAAAGTAAACCTCGTTCGTTCCTTGGCCACCGAAGAGCGCATATATGGAGGCCTCTCCTTCAGAAGAGGCGGAAAGAAGAGCAGAAGTGGGTGGTCTGGGGATGTCAGCAACATCATGTTGCTCGAGGGCCGCACGCGCGGTGAAGAAGGATGTTAACACCGAAGAGCGGACATCGACATCCAACGGCTTCACGAAAGAGAATATATCTGTGTCGGAAAGGTACGAGGAGACAAAATGCGCGAAGACGTGCAAGAGGAGGGACGTCCGCGCTTTCGTGGATCGGGAATCATCAGATAATCTTTGTGCGACAAAAGATAAAAAGCGTGCAAATAGGTCGATCTCGGGCTGGAGAGCGATTTCATGTTCCGCAGTAGCGTCTGAGGTATCAACATCCTTTTGGGCGTCTGTGAAGGCATCTCTAAGAACTTCAGCTGTGATCCACACGTCACTGTTGGTAGAGACTGGGATCGAGACCTGAAATGGATGTGAGCAAGTATGAACACGATACGATTGTCGATCTGTACGCGTACTCTAATGTTTGAATCCGCAATAACTAGAGGACGCGTTAAGATGGCAGACTCGTGGACTGCCTCACCATTTTGAACAGACATTTTTGAGTGTGCTATGGATGACGAGTAGCAGGGCGGGAAGGACTCTGGAAAGGAAGTGTGGAGGGTATAGAGAAAAGATTAACCCAAGGTTCAAGAGGGTTTTATATGGACCCCAGTCCCAAATTTTTGTTTTGGCATATACGCGGCGTTGCTTCCCCAAAAAACATCAAGTCACGTGGATTTACGTATAATACATACGTCTCAGTTCAGATCTCGTTCAACTGTCAAACTATGTGTGCGGCGTGGTCCAACCTCCGTTCAAAGATTACGCTCATTAGTAGTTCCACTGTAACGCGAGACGTACGTGCGCCAACAGTTACATCGGTATTTCCCATCGAGTAGGCATGCCTCACGACAATCGCATAATCTACACGCTTCAAAAGACATAATATGGCCTAGAATCCCTTCTTCTTGACGATGATTAGGGTCATCGATACCAATCGTGGCCATCACGGATATCCCTATCAGCAGCGTGGTCGAACACATGTCCCTTCGGCGTGCACTGGTTTACCATGTAGCCCGAAACGCATGCGATGATCTTTCGGGTGCGTGGTCTAACATCGAATCTGGCACGCCACGCTATCAAGTTGCGTCTGATACTCCATCTCTTACCTCAATTGAGCACGCCTAGGACCTAAGGACCTACATGATGTATTATTAGCCTTTTTTTCAATCAAGTCACGATGGGAAGGGATGTTCGTCGAACAGCGGAGCTGTGATACACGGACGTCGTTAACAGTCAGAGTGAGACCATATTAATACACATTCGGTACAACAACACTCTCGCAATGCGCCAAAGGGCTATCATTAGAACTGTCTAGTTGGATGAACTACAGGGGTTAATTTTATTTATTTATTATAATTAGGTAAAGTTAAACCGACCACGCCACTTCGTCAAGCACCCTGGCTAGCGACCATTTCTGTCATGGAATCGGACACGCCGTCCTCTATATCCTCAGTACGCACAACCAAGGTCAGCTATAGATTCTGACAATTACGCGTAATACTGTTCGCTAATGAAACACTTGTTCCATAGCGAAAGCTTGAAGACGCAATTCGCACTCTAGACGGTGCTATTGTATCCCCATCGTCAGCAGCTGCCATCGAGAGACTGACACCATCGAAGCGACCCCACCTTACTCGCTCGGTATACTCTACCTTGGCAAAATTTGGCGTATCGTCAAAGGAACAATCGCGACCTTTGTCTAAGTTAGTTTGGCGTGATAAAAATGCTACACCTCCTGAATTGCCATCCACATCTTCCAGTACACCCGCAATAGACGTCTCAAAAAACGCCCCTCACCTTACTGCAATTCTCGCACGATCCGCATCCAAACAAGCTCCTCCGTCCAACCATATATCGACGCCTCCTGTTCACCCGGCGTCTGAATACAGACCTTCTTCCACGGAGTCTTTCCTCTCTCGCCTTGCTACCTACAAAATCACCACATACGCCAATAAACCACCACAAATTGATGCCGTTTCTGCGGCAAGGTGCGGCTGGATCAATGACGGAAAAGACAGGCTTGCGTGTGGAATGTGTGATGTATCCTGGGTGCTTGCTGGCCGCGAGGGTATGAACAAAGACGCTGGTAAGAAGGTAGGTTCAACGTAAGTCAACCCACTAAGGTTCCCACCTGTAGCTGGTGCTTTGGTCGAGAAACAACGCGTTTCCCTAGTGGAAATGCACAAGAATGGATGCCCTTGGAAGGCTAGGCAGTGCGATTGTTAGTAGCGATTGTTGTCGTTTTGACACTATTCTGACATTCTCATTTTTAGCCTCGGTCTATCGAGTACCTCTCCAGACCCCTACTGCAATGGTTCGTGAACTGAGAGCCACGGCGCTATCCCTCGAACCTATACTCGCCAATACAGCAATTAAGCACCCACTTGTGTGTCTGCTTTACCCCTTTTATAGGCCGCCCCCTGATGAAGATGTTTAGACCCCCTCACAACTGAGTTCTCTCCGTTCCATCTTCTATGCAGCAGCATCCGAGAGATGGGTATCAGAACACGACTCCGTCATGGACGTCGACGAGACCACCCATCCCATAGTACCCTCAGACCCTGCTATCGTCGTTGCTCTCTTCGGGTGGGTCCCAACGCCGACTGCGACACGGAGCGAACTCCGTCGCACACCCACTTCGTTTATTTCACGCGCAGGGTCATATGGTCCTTCCGCTTCTGTACCTCCGACCCGATCACTTTCGCGGGCCAGCTCTGTTTCGAGCCGCTTCCGAGAGCCGGCGAGCATATCAACACCGTCTGCTTCACCTCCGAGGAGTGTCTCGCAGCTCAACGCATCTCCAGATCGCGTGGGGGCATCTTCGCACATGAAAAACTCGTGGTCCAATAACACTACCACCGTTGTTCACCGAGACGCCTCTCTCGTGTACTGCCTCCTCTGTCAGCGACGGGTTGGTCTTTGGGGATATTCTAGGAACGAAGCAACATCATCAGTACAAGACGAGGACTCTGCATCGGCACCTCGTCGACATCAGAAAGAGTTCGACTTGGTGAAGGAACACCGATCATACTGTCCTTACATTGTCTGTTCGTCAGTGGTTCCTTCATTCTCGCACTCGCCTGCAGTGGACTCGCTTGGGAGCGCGACAGAGGGTTGGCGAGCAGTGCTGACTGTTGTTCAACGTTATGAACTCAGTCAACGGCAACGTCTATCTCGGTTTATGGCTAGCGACGATCTAGACAACCAGGCACCCTCTGCAGAGTTGAAAGGAGTCGAGGCTATGGTAGCTGGTGTGAAGACAAATGGGGTCAGTATTGAACCCTATGTTCCTGGAGCGCCACTGAGATTCGCTTTTACATAGGGTCGAGAATTGTTAAGATATGTTAAGGGTCTTTTAGGCTAAGTCCACGTTATGATATCGATCGTAAAACCTCGAGCAACGTGTTTGTTGTCATCTATTACCTTGTTATCTCTCTTCATCATCTCTTATCCCATTCGGAGCTTTGCAGTCATCATATTCTCGGGTCAGCACCCTCTCACATATGCTGGCAAGGCGACGCTGCTTCTCATCCGCGACCGCTCCCACTAATCGCCTGAAACAATTACTCGATTACTGCAAGCGGTTGATCGGGACGGTGCAGTATCTGAAAAGGGGAGAAAAACCTGAATACGAAATATCACGACATCGTGGGTCTTGTGCAGCTCAACCACTGGTTGAACGGACTCTCACACGTATGGTCCATGGATCTCGAGCTGTCGACCGTATTCACGACATCGAATTAGGTTGGTTCCCGTAAAGATGCAGATGGTCTTCACAGGATTTGTTCCTGGAGGACCGTGGCAACGCTCAGGATTTCTTCTACTCGTAGATCCTCGACTCTAAAGTTGGAGACGCCGATGGACGTGGTCAAACCTCCACGTTTGTTGGAGTTGAGTAGCATGAGCTCTGGACATGTGGATTACAACAAGTTTCCTGGTCCTAAAAGTACAACTCTTACAAACCACCGACGTAGATCTGACGGTCCCGGACAGGTCCAAGTTCCAAACTTGAGTTCAAGGCGGGATTGTCAATGCTTACGATGACAAAAGAAACGATGGGTATATTAAAGACTGATCCAGGCTTCCTTGTTAATGTCCCCCAGTCCCAGTTGCTCTCCTCTGCCGGGACTGATCTCCACTATTCGAAGAGGTTTCAGTACCTAAGTTCAGCTCCATGTCCAATTTTCTGGCCAACTCTCGATCAGCCTCCTCCATCCTCTTTCTTCTTTCCTCTCGTCTTCTTCTCTCTAGCTCCTCTTCGTGAGCCTGTTCGCGCCTCGCGACCTCCATATCCGCCTCTACCTGTCGTCTCCTTTCTCGCGCAAGTCTCTCTTCTCGTTCAGCCTGCTCTTGCGCTTGTTGCACGAGTGCGAGATCTGCCTCTTCTTGCCTCCGTCGCTCTGCTTCCTCTGCCTCCATCTGAGCACGCACAAAGGCTGCATCGGCAGCTTCTTGTTCAGCACGTGCTCTGATACGAGCCAACTCTTCTTGCCATCTTCTTTCGGCCTCCGCTTCCTCTGCACGCTTTCTGCGGGCTTCTTCTTCAGCCGCTTTGCGGCGACGCTCTGCCTCTTCGCGTTCACGTCGAATTCGTTCCTCCTCTCGTCTCCTGCGTTCCTCCTCTCTTCTTCTGCGTTCTTCCTCTTGCCTTCTACGTTCCTCCTCTCTTCTTCTGCGCTCTTCTTCCCTTTTTCTGCGCTCTTCCTCCTCCCTTCTTCTGAGTTCCTCCTCTGCTCGTCTTTGGCGCTCTTCTTCTTCTTCCCTTCTTCTGCGTTCCTCCTCTCTCTTCCTGAGTTCTTCCTGTTCCCGTCTCCTCCTCAATTCATTTTCCCTTTTGCGCTCTTCCTCCTCCTGTTTCCTTTGTTGTTCTTGTCGTTCTTGTTTCTTACGCTCTTCCTCCTCTCGTCTCCTGCGTTCCACCTCTTGTTGCTTCAACTCTTCTTCCTCTTGTCTCTGCAACTCTTCTTGCTTCTGCAGTTCTTCACGACGCATTTCCTCCATCCACTGCCCAGAGTCTCTTGCTTCACGCACTCCTTGTTCCTCGACATCCTTGAGCTGCTCCAGCCGATCCTGTTCCTCCTTGATGACTTTATTGCTCTGTTCTCCAGTTGTCTGATTTCTGCCCGCATCTTCCAGAGTCTCTCTCAACTCCGGTACCTCGATCCCTGTTTCTGCAGTAGCGACAGGTTCGGCCTCATTTCGCCTTTCCTCCACTGGGCTCTGTCTAATAACTTCCTCTGTGCTGGCAGCAGGCGCGGCGTCTGAGACTACCTGAGAGGGTGATGGTGTGGTTGGTGGTTGAAAGGGGGGGGCGACAGCAGTAACACTTTGCTGCAAGAATGTCGGTGGGGGGATTGATCCCTGGCTTAGCGCTGGTGGGGGTATAGGCGTTTGCGATGGCTGCGCAACGGAGAGCGGGATGGAAGGTCCTTTTCCACCTTGGCCATACAATGGAGGGGGCGGCGGGGGTGGGGGCGGGGGCGGGGTTGAGAAATACGACTGAGGCTGGTGAGGTGGCTGAGTATACGCTTGGGGGGTCTGTGACTGAACCGGTGGTGGAGGGGGAGGAACTGTGAAGTACGTCTGCTGAGGCTGCTGAGACGATGGGGAGGAGTGAGGGGAGGCCTTTGATAACGGTAAAGGGGTGAACTCACAGTTTGAGAGTACAGTGATTGTTGTGGTGGTGGTGGTACAACAGAAGGTTGATTGCTCGGAGGCAGGGCCGGGTGATTGTGTTGTTGTTGGTATGGCTGTGGGACTTGGGGAGGATGCGGAGTCTGAGTGTAAGGAAGGTGCTGAGGATGATACTGTTGCTGTTGTTGCGGTAGATATTGCTGTTGCTGCGATGGTAAATAAGGTTGCTGGTAAGGAGGGTGCTGCTGCGGTTGCGGTTGGTATGGCGGTTGTTGCGAAAGATATTGCTGCGATGGTGGTTGCTGTTGAGGCTGTGTACTGTGTAGCTGAGAATACGTTTGAGGCGGAGACAGAGGTTGTGATGTTGTCGGTCCACCGGGATATTGTGTGTATTGCTGGTAGTGGGATGCAGGCGAAATCTTAGGAGGAGAGGCGTCGTGGTGTTGCTGAGGCTGCCCGGGTGGTGTATGGGGAGGCTGAAGGGGCATCGGAGGTTGGGACGGAGAGAACGTCCGCGAGTAGCCCTGAGTTGGAGCGGGTATATAAAGCTGCGAGTTTGGCTGGATATATGCTTGAGTAGGCCCCGGTGAGGAAGTGAATGGAATAGGGAACGGCAGAGGAGCAAGTTCATCTATTACGATAGAGGGCGTTAACCCAGTCCTTGCCCCAATCATGGATGTTGTCTCGGGAGAATAGGATTGCACCGGAGTCTGCAACGGAGAAAAGGGTGGTGCCCCGTACAAAGCAGGTGTATCACTCAGAGACCTTCTGTGGAGTTGTTCAGGAAGTATCTCGGGAGGTGGACGACCCGTGCTGATCACCCGGTTCCGATTCTGTGGCGGCATGGGCCGCGGGCCGCTGCGCCCTCCTGGGTGAAGGGCGGCAGGGAGCCCTGAATTCTTTCCAGAACTAGCGTCAGATGGATCGTTGTTAGCCGGGAGCGGTGGAAGTGAATCATCCTTGTGTTTTACAGCAACCACAGAGGAAGCCCCACCATTTAGTGGCACTTGTCTGGATGCCTGGATCTTAGGGCCACGTGCGGGGATCAATGACGCAGGTAGCTGGCTCCCACTGGTCGGGGGTGGTTGACTTGGCCTTCTCTCCGCAGCGACAGGAGAACGCCCAGGCTGAGGGGAGGCAACGGGTGAAGTCTTTGGGGTCGATTGTTGTCCTTGAGCAGAACGTGCAAGTCGATCAGATGGGCTAAGTTTTGAAGGACGACGCGTCAAAGGCGGCGGTGAATTTGCATAGAAAGTCATCTCAAGATAAACTTCTCCCCTAGCACCTGCCGAAGTCTCAAGAGTGACCCAGTCTAAAGACGTCAAGACAATCCTCGTCAGCGGCGACAGATCATTCGACTAAGAGGTCGATTGCATACCGTCAAACTCGCCAGTTTTGAGCGTTTCTTCAATGTCTACTGTCCCCTTTCCCAGAAGGACATCTTCACCTCGCTGTTCGTCCTTGTAACAAGCGACTTCCAAGATCCTGTTTGCCTTGTCTTTCCCTACGTCGGCAAGGACTGGAAACCGGAGTTCGTCGTCCCACACCGGATGCTGGCCGCCCTTCGGAGCGACTTTAGTTCGTTGCTTTAGACCAGAGAGGGACGCTTGGGCATAGGGATCCTGTTTGTAAAACGAGGGCTGATGGAGATGCTGAGCTTTCAGCACGACGACGACGAGAGTACCAATCTCCTTTTGCTGGGACATGATCGGTCTACTAGCTTATTCAAAACCTGTAGATGGACTTGACCAGATATACGGGTTCAACTGTCTTCAACCGTTGCTGTGCGCCGGCGACTGCCAAATTAATCCTCGATATGATTGTATGATTGTAATCCATCCTGAGCCTTGCAAACTTGCTCGATAAGTTACAGCAATTTTGAGCCTAACTTGTTATTATATACTAGCCCTTAAGTTCCTACTATTAGACTTATCAAATACACGCGAGTTAGATGCCTGAGTTGGATTTTACTAGGAATTTCCGACTCGGGCAGCTACAGCTCTCTCATAGTCCCTCATGCTTGTGATTGTTTCGATACAGAAAATATGTCTTCGACTGAGATAGAGGACCTGTTGCACATTCTGCGGAATATTCCGTCTGTAATGCTGAACAAGTTGACCGGGGTATCGAATTCCTAGTTCATTATTCTTTCTCAACATGCACTCCGATGCGAAAGCCAAAGAATACATACAGCAATTGTGCCGGCATCAAGAACACAGATACGGTCGTAGGATATAATTGTGCGCAAACGATCTGCTTGATGGTCAGCAATAGCAAAAGATGAATTGAACCTAAGTGGAACTTACGAGCGATACAAAGAATTGTGCGTTCCTTGAATTCTGTCGCGATAGTGTCTTGGATCTTACCATCGGTCTCGTAATCCACGGATGCTGCATAGAGCATGAGCTACTACCTCATGTAAGTACTGCCTAAAATTATACCTGTGGCTTCATCGAGGATGAGGATCTTCGTTTCATGAACCAAAGCTCGTGCCAAAGATACCAATGATCGTTGGGCAGCGATTAACGACCGGAAAGGGACGAAAAATGGATGCGAGTTTTACCTGACCAACCGACAGGTTATTACCTTCATCGTCGATTGGAGTGTCGAGATTCAAACGACTGCCCACGACCTGGGTGTCGCCTTTGTTGTTTTGAGGTGAAGAGGATTGTTTCTCATATGTGTCGACGAGGTGCGCCCGCTTAAGAGCGTCCCAAAGGCAAGCATCATCGTACAAACCAAAGGGATCTAAGTTAGACCTGAGAGTCCCAGAGACTGGGAACTCATTAGCAAAGTAACACATCAAAAATCAACACGGCTTTACAAAGGAACTAATGAAAACGCAGAGTCAGTCAATGTTGTATCTGTTATCTGATTCGAGACTTGCAGCGTCTTGTGGGATGATCGCGATCCCCTTCCTGAGTTGTTCTAGTCCAACTTTCGAGATATCGACACCATCAATTTGAATGCTTCCTGATGAAAGCTCCACAAGTCGGCACAAAGCCGTCACGATTGATGATTTCCCGGCACCAGTTCTACAAACGAAGGAAGTCACAAGACCAGGGATCGACCAGTACCTGCCAACAATACCAATCTTCTCCCCTGCCGCGATGTCCATGTTCAAACCTTGAAGCACGGGAGGCAACTCGGGTCGATACTTCATGAAAACATCGTTCATATCAATCCGGCCTTCAAAGGGCCAGGAAGGAGGAGCCGGGCTGTCCTTAACCTGGTGAGGGGCTTCTTGTTCAACCTCGTTGGCGTAATGGACAATTCGTTCCACAGAGTTCATATCGTTCTCCGCCTCTGCAACTTGGCGAACCATCCATCCAAAGGACTTGAATAACACATCAGTTCGCTAAAGTCTCACTATTCCTTGTGTGGGCCCACCTGTTGCACCATCAAAATGTATGACAGAACCACTCCTGTCTCTCCTGGCGAGATACTGAAGCGGGTACCAACTGTCAAAACGGCCACCGCGAACGTAAGGATTGCGCCGAGCAAGTCCAAACGAATACCGAGCCAGCGCTAGTCAGATAAATTAGTGGTTATCCGGTAGCCACTGGCAGTCAGAATCTACGATAAATCCAAAAAACACCATTTGTCCGGCCAAGTCCGTCAAACAGCTTCCTCACCTGGTTTGTAATGGTTAACCAATATGCTCTGTGAATACAGTCAGATTCGGTGATAATCCGTGATCTACCTATTGCAACTCACCGATTCTCGACGTCAACGAGTTCGATGTTCTCTTTTTTGAATCGATTCGTCTGGCCATATGCGGAGATCGTCGTCAATCCTGACAATGACATTGAGAAGTGTGCATATAAAGAACTACGCAGGATAGCATCTGAAATTGGCCGCTAGCTGTTTAAGTTGACAATCCAAAGTTTACATGCATACATACCGAGCCGCTGTAATTGAATTAACTTTCATGAAAATATACCTTCAGTTCTCTTGCGCTTGCTCGATAGAAGAACGCGGCATAGAAATAGCAAAGCAAGGTGAAAAAGACGACCAACAAAAACCAGGGCAAGACGATCGATATAAGAATGATGGCACCAATGATGTTGGACGCGGTGCCGCTCAGCAGGCGTAATGAATCACCAAAAGAATTATCAATAGTATCAATATCTGTGGAATGGCTCAGCAGGTATGACAGGAAGCTTGTTAGACATACCTTTGGCAAAGCGATTCATGATACGGCCAAGAGGCTGTCAGAGATAGAGATTAGCGATGGTATCTAGGGGTACGACAGCCACACCCTCAACTCACGGTCGTTTCAAAGAAGCTCATGGGTGCATGGAGAACACGGGTGATGGCTCTCTGGACCGGTTGGTGTTTGTGAGTGACATTTCTAAGCGAACAGACCGCACAAACCCACCTCATGCAGCTCTTGTGACGCATAATAAGTTAGCAATGCAAAAGTGGCCCCCGTGAAGAACATGGTCAGCGATTGCGAGACACCAAGAGCAGCATAAATGCCTATCTGAAAGCCTTGTCTGAGACACGACCAACAGGTGAAGTAGGTAACATACGTAGAAACCTTGCTGGTAGTTCCACTTCATTTCCTCCCAGTAGACGAGCCTGGTGACACCAAAATGAGTCCAACCGAAACAAAACCAAAGTGCACTCACCAATACGATGCCATGACGCTTGAGCCTTGCATCATAACAATAGACAGAAACAGAATCGGCACAAGGACCATGCCATTTCCAGCAGACAAGTATTGTCGGTAGACTTCGAATGAAATGGCACCGGTATTCCGCTCTTCTTCTTGCATCATGGCTTTGCCCTTGATACCGACCTTTTGCTGTTTCTTGTCGTCGCGAACCATTTCGATCTCCTCTCCGGCATTCTTCCTATTGTTACCTTCTTTGGAACCAAACTCTTCTATAAACCTGCAAAATGCACCATCCCTAGCCATCAATGCGTCGAAGGTGCCATGTTCAGCAATTCCTCCATTAGCTAGTGTGTAGATGTGATCAACTTCTGGGAGGAAGTGCAATGCATGGGTCGCAAGAATCCGAGTTTTGCCTGCTGTACCGTTCTTGAGGACGTTGGAGAATACGGCCTTTCCGACATGAGCATCAAGTGCAGAAAGAGGATCCTAGCGATAAACAAATGTCAGAAATCCAAACACTGGTAAAGAAGAGGACGAACGTCAATCATGATATCCGAATTACAGTATATAGTCCGACAAATATTGATTCGTTGCTTCTGGCCGCCAGAGAGAGAAATACCTTTCTCACCAACCTCGGTTAGGTCGTAGCTAGGGAGCATCTGCAGATCTTGTTCCAGACAAGAATCAACGACAGCCTTCAAATATCTTTCCTCCTCGAATGGCCGTCCAAAACAGATGTTTTCTCGGATCGTGGCATTCTGGGTCAAAGCTGTCAGTCATCCACAATGGTAACCTGAGTAGATCATACCTGGATCCAGGCGGTCTGGGCACAGTAAACAACTGAACCACCGAACTCGACAGTACCAGCAGTGCGTCTCATCTCGCCAATGAATCCCTGAAGTAGTGACGTTTTACCCGCTCCTACCGCCCCCACAATAGCAACGAGCTGGCCGCGAGGAATCTCCACGTTGATACCTTTGAGTTTGAAGATATTGGCCTCATCAACGGGTTGTGGGGTTGGCCGTGTCGTTGATTTGGACCTTGCCTTCATCTCATTGTGCATGTGCATACCCCTCCTATCACTGATTACCCTAAGATCTTCGGATTTTGGCGGAGGACAATCCCAGGTAAAATCTGCGCCATCTATCCTGACTGCAACATTTAAATCTCTATCGAGTGTCAGTGTCCTGTCCGACGTTTCAGCCTCGAAAACTTCATGAAGACGCTTGCATGCAGTGGCAGCGTCTGCAATAGAGCTGAGTGATATGGCTATGTAATAGTATCAGTTAGTTTGATTTCAAAAAACCCCGAGAGTTACGCACGAAGGAACATGAGAGACAGCCTGATGAGCTGGAACAGGGTAAGAGAAGAGAAGACGTCCGCAGCAGACAGCGAATGACCAGTTAATAAGTATGCAATGAACGCAAGCACGGTGGCTAGTACTGGGAGGGAGAAGGCAAACGCGTTCAAGGACGAGTAGTGTTCGTATGTAGCTAAAAGACACAGTAAGTCAATATAATCAGGGGAATGGAACGTAGCATACGCCATTTCGAGCCGGCGATATTCAGCAATCCGCTTCAAAAATGGTGTCTCCCATGAAAAGAGCTTGATCACCCTCATGCCACTCAGCATCTCTTGGAGTAACTTGGAACGTTTGTCGGTCCAGGCCATGCTCTTGATCTGGATGGAAAAGAAGCGTTTCATCAACATTGTGTTTATTGGTGTTGCAATGATGAGAAGTGCAAACCCCGCCAACGCGCTCAGGCCAAGGTTGATGAGGAGTAAAATAAGACAGATAGTAAGTTGGATGGGTGCCGCCCAGGACATATGGAAATAGCCCATACAAAAATCAATGCGAGATACGTCGGTGGAGATGTGGTTTACCAGCCTCCCATTCGTCATTTGCACGCGGGCGCGAGGAGACAATTCAAGGGCTCTGCAGTAGATCGCGGAAATGAGACCACCGCGCAGGAGAACACCGCAGGCCATACTACGATAGAAGAAATGTTGGGTACACCATGATGCAATGAGCTGTAGAATGAAGAGAGCAAAACAAAGTCCAATGCCTGATCGGATCGGTGGTGTGGATGTGCCAGTAATATGCCCAACATACGACTCTGTGGCGAAGGTAATGATTGCCTATCCCAAAGATGATCACGTTGGATATGAGCGGTAAGGAGGGCCCGTACCTTTACCACAAGAGGGCTAGTGACTTGTGCAGTGTCACCTATGACTTTCAAGATGCCAGCGGACCAAAAGAGCCATTTCACAGTGTCATTCATGGCAAGGGTGAGACTGGCTTTGCGCTTTCCGTCGGTTTCCCTCCAAGCTTTCTCCCGTTCTGCGCGGATACCACGAATTGACCAACATAGGCCTTTGATACCTGGTCCAACCTGACCGTTTGCTAGTCGTTCGTTGTATATCGCTGCCCGTTTGCGCCGGCGTTCGAAGGATGTGAGGATAGCATTGGCAATTCGAGTCGATGAATGTTCATCCGGGAGTTTGTACAAGTCTGACGCTTCAAGGGGTCGAGCATAACCAAGTGACAACAGGGGAGTTACCCAGATAAACCACAGCCGATTGAAGAACCCCGCTGACGCCTCGGGAGTGAGAACTGCGTCATGGATGGAAGGGTTGGAGGGAGGAGGGTGTGGATTCTTAATCGAAAAGAGACTAGAGTACGATAGTGGGAGAATGGACGATGATGCTGATAGATCACGGTACCTGCGGAAGATGATCGCTCGCTTAGAAAGTCTTGGCTCCTCGAGCTCCTCTGCGAGGACCTTTGTCTCGAACTTGTCCTCCGAATGAGACATGTTAGTGAGCGACAAAGATAAAGTAAACCCCGGTTGTAGCAACATGTGCCTATCCTTCCCAGCGGACAGTTATAACTGAATATAATGTGACATTGCTTACGGTGCATCGCTTACTACGATTACTCCGTTAGCTAGCCAGTTGGTATAACGGTACAAAGTTCCACTAGACTCCGAATCTGCTGTGCATGTGATCCTCCTTGTGTAAATTTGGAGTTCACACACCTGCTGCAGCCTGCCTCCTCCCATGCAGGCGAAAAATCTCAAATAACCACATGGCACAAGTCCAATCTGCTCAAGTAACAAGCCTCTTATTATAAACGACCACTTCGGCCCGTGAATGCACGTAGTTCGTAACAAGTACTATCGGGCATATGCGTCCCTCAGCCTGAGTAGTGCAACCTGGAAAAACAACTGTCAGCCTTCCCACGTCATCGATTTGTAGCCCTGGACCCTACCCGATAGTTTTCCAGGAGGGGCTGGATTTCACTTTGATGGACCTTCATCCTCTTCACCTTCTGTAGATGATCATGCTCTTTCAGCATTGTCTTGAAGTACCGCGCCTACATAGCTTCAGTCCCGTGTCCCTGTGGATACCTTGCTTTGGTCACCTACCTCCTGTTCTTCCACCAAAGTCCACGCATCACCATCCCGTCCAGCTCGAGCAGTCCGCCCAACACGATGAACGTATTTCCTCATGTCAACTGGCGTATCATAGCTTATAACATGAGAGACATGGCTGATGTCCATCCCTCTTGAGATTAAGTCAGAACAAATCAGACTAGTCATTGACGTGGTGAGATCGCCATGACACTATGAGTGGCGCGGAGCTTACACGTGGACCTCCTGTGCTCTAAATTTCTCAAGAATTGTTTTTCGTTCACTCGCGGGGAGGTCACTCGAGTATGCGCGAACCGTGATGCGAGCATGTTCCGATATTCTCAACTTTTCGAAACACTCGAGCAAAAAGACAAGGCGGGTCGTGGATTCTGACGATTTGGTGAAAATCAAGGCATTGCGGAGATTGTGGTTATGGAGAAGGTGAAGCAACACCAGCGGTTTCTGCGATGGTTCGCAGACAACCATACGCTCCTAACCTACAGAGATCAACCCGAAATAAACGTCAAGCCGGTTCAAGACTCACCGTCAGGGTGGTTGGCATGGCAAATCGTTCGGAAACAAGGTGTGACGGAGCACCATCAGATCGACCCTCAGTTTGACTCTGGACAACAAAATACTTCGGATCCCGCAGACCAAGGGATGCAAGTTTGCCGGGATCTCGAGTGAGTGTTGCAGAGAACAGAAGCTTTTGGCATGAAAACCCTCTTCGCTCCTCGACGTCAACTTGAGAATATCCAAGATGGTCAAAATCTAAACAAGCAGGTGCGAGAGAATCGCAATTTAGTGGGAAATGATCTTCGGGTGAAAATTGGCTTGCTAGGTGAATACTCTCCACAGGTCTCCAATGGATAGCGGCGAGTACCTGGGCTAACCAATCTTGGAATGATTGAGAGAGTAAACGATCAGCTTCATCAATGACCTGTGTACGTTATATTGAGAAACATAAATAGCAACCATCAACATGCTCCTACCAAGAAGCGAAGATGTTGCAACGAAAAATTGGGCGTTTCATTGAGATGATCCATTAACCGACCAGGAGTGCATATCAAGATATCTACTTTACTGGAACCCCCAAGTAACCTGCGAAAAAAGGTGGTTAGTTGACGTCGTCATAACGGGAAGCAAAATCTACCCAGGATCAGTCCCGGAGACCAATTGTGCTTGTTCATGGGCAAATGAGTGTTGGCCTGTCACGGTGCCAATCTAGAAGAGACGATCAGAAAGGCAGTAATTGCGATATGCTAAAATATATATTACTTTCAAACCCCGTCCTTTACCAACAGCCTCGAAGGTTTCCTTAACCTGCATGACAAGATCCCGAGTGGGTAGAACAATCAAAGCGCGCAGCCTGGTGACAACCCTGTTCGATAAAACCTGCAGCACCACAAGCATCAGCATTTCCAAGTAACATTGATAACACTGGAGCTCACTTCTAGTATAGGAAGGATGTATGCAAGTGTTTTGCCGCTCCCTGTCGGCGCGGAAACGCATACATCACGAGGAGTAGAGTACGGGGTATACAGTGACTGACTGCGGCAGATGAGAAAAGGGAGAAGGGAGGTCTGTACTGCACATCAGACCATCAGTACCTGTGCCCAGAACTCGTGTAATCAGCCCCTGACCAGCAAAAAGTTCGCTAATGCCGAGGTCAAGCAAGCGCCTTCGTGTCTTCGCACTGAGACCGGTGATGTAGTAGTCTTGTTCGGCTGTTGAAAGGGGCGTAACAGCGGCAGGGCTGATAACTTCTGCATGTATAAGAGCCTTGTCGATCCCTTGCATAGCAAGCACGGACTGGGGTGGTGCATTGGGCACCGTTGGCAAAGGAAATGATGGCAGAGTGCCTGATGGCTTTGCGAGAGGTCTGTGGATACTAGCAAGCTCCTTGCCCGCCAAGTCATGAATTTCTCCGGAGTCGCCAGTATCTGAATCTAGTCCCTCGTCGACCACTCTTTGCTTCTTCTTGAGGGGCTGGACGTGTTGTTCCATGATGATCACCGCTTCGTTCCCGCCATTGTCGTCAACCTCATCTGCAATCCCATTTTCATCGTGATGCTCCTCGTCCTCTTCAGATGCCGAACTCGCTTGGGGAGCGTCATCGGGTTTCCGAGGTGCTGAAGACTTGCGTGCCTTTCTCCGATTTTTTTTGCGCTTCAGGTACCTGGCCTTTGCTTTCGTCTTGATCATCATCGACGATTGAATACCGGCACGAAGACATGACATGACTACAAGTATGCTTACTTTGGATACACCAGCTTTGATGGGCTGAGGAATTTCTGTCATACTGTCAAGTCCAGTCTGCTGGCGATTCAACGAGACGGTTACCAGAACTTAGTAGGACATACCAAGAAAGGCAACACTAGATGACAAAACTAGAGTAACGGCCGCACTTCGTCGGCAGGGACCTTGTTTACAAATGACCGTTCAATCTTTCCTAGGTTTTCACAGTACGACATTAGTGTATAATTGAAAAAAACAGTTGATAAGATTAGCAGCACGAGAGCATTGAAGGAAACAAATATTGTAATGTGCAACGAGGAGGAGTAGAATAAATTCTCACAATACTTTTCGAGCACATTTTCCAAAAGGACAGAATCAGAGGGATATTGGAGGGTGTAAGATTTCAGGTTTTACATCAAGAAATATTGAGACACATTACATGTGATCTCACAAATTCCACTCAACAACTGTTCTCACTCCCAGAAAGCGACCCAAAAACTCATCAAATTCTGGCATCACAGACTATATCTAATAATTGATGAGAAATCTACATCAGTAAACTTACACTGTTCTTTATTTGGCTTATTTGTGCTTGTCATGTCTAATTTATCTTATG
>JBBPLM010000003.1:184141-199867 GCA_038089795.1 Pulchroboletus neoregius | reverse complement strand
ACAGCAACCACAGCAACCACCACGATCTCCATTCAACAACCATGTATCATCGAGTGTGATGCCCCCATCGACCATCCACCCCCGCCCCTCGGTTGAACGCGTGCGTACTTCTTCAACAGTCTCCACCTCGCGTCCGTCCCTTGATAAATCTCATCCGTCCCTGGATAAGCTTCGCCCTTCTTTGGCCCGGCAGCCTTCTCTTGAGCCGCACCATACGTCAATCGAGCGGAACCCATCAGCCCCTCCCAGCGTGCCCTTTGGCAGATCGCCTAGGACAGGTTCTCCCGCATCCGCACCGGGCACTGTACCATTCCCTGTTCTGCCACCTCCCATGTCAGTGCGACAGCCACCTCCTCCACCTCTTTCTCTCGCTCTCTCTCGCCCTCACGGTACGGGTCGCGAAATTGACACAAAGACTGGCGGTGAAGCTGGCATGGCTGGTGTTGGTCGAAGGGGCTTTGCGGCCGCTGCAAGAGCGGCTATGATTGCTGCTTCTTTTTCACCTGTTCATCAACCCCCCGGCGATGCCCATCGGGCCAACGTACCTCAGTACTTGGACAACAGTGCCACCTTTGGTCATGTCATGCGAGGCAAGTCTTCATTTGACCCTAGCTCCATACGTTTGACCATTCCACGCAGCCGCCATGACCCCGCCTTTGTCTCCAAATTCGGCTCAGACACTTTCTCCAGTCTCTCCTTTTCCCGCATCACCGGTCTCTCTCGGAAATGGCACCAACGGACAACACCCTCGTCTTCCAAGCCCTCATGATGCAATGTTTCAACAATCTTCAGTCCTCCCATCCAATGATAAAGCTCTCCCGGTTCCGTTTTCTCCTGACGTTCGCATCGCGTCACCTTCGCGCTCGCCTTCCCCGATTCCTAATCCATTCGAACGTCGTCTCAGCGGTGAAACAATCACTCAATCTCCTATGCCAGGTGAAAGCTTACCGCTTCCATTCTTCGATGTCCTGCAACCAGAACTTGATCCTGGGAGCGAATCCGACGACGAGAGCGTGTACACAACGCACACGCGCCTAAAAAAGGATGATAATGTACCACCGTCACCTTCGGCGGACTCGGATGTCGGTTTAGCCTATGAGCACGATTCCGATGATGATACGCCTGTGGTAATGCCTCTGGACGTTCGCAAGTCTGCTGCGTCGCGGGATTGGAGACATCCTCCCGGACCTTCCCGTCAAACATCAGCTGCATCATTGAGGTCTGCGATGTCTGCTTCCTCGGCGGCGACGTCTTTCGCCGGTCCCGTTCGTTCTAGGAGCGCATCGGCAGCGACGCAGGCTACGACAAAATCGGTCGGTGCTTTGGCGCGAGCTATGGAAAGTTTGATAGAAGAAGGCGCGTCCGTTTCCGTCCTCGCTTCAGGTTCGGTTCTAGCTTCTATCGGTGGGTCTGCGTCTACCAGAGCCCCTGGGAAGCCAAGTCGATCGAACACGGTTCCCGGGCCTGCTTCTCCCGAGCAGAAGCCTCCCAAACTACCCACACGCTCCCACACTAGCCCGTCTCATCCACATGTTCACTCTGAGCGTGTGGGTGTCATCGGCGAGGTTGCCCGGGTACGGAACAGGGGAACAGCTAAGCGGAAAGACCGAATGTGTGCAGGGTGTGATTCGAAGATCCAGGACGGAAGATGGATACAAATGGATGCTGGGAATGTCTTGTGTGAGCGTTGCTGGAAGAATATGTATCTGCCAAAAGTTTGTGTTCTTCACCGTGCACCGTCAGAATGCCTAATGGTTACCGTAACAGTGTCGACGCTGTAATTTGCCCATCGAAAAGCAGGCAGTGTCCTCGAGAGACGGTCAGTTGAAGGGAAAATACCACAAGGATTGCTTCAATTGTCACGCTTGCCAAGTACTCAATTCTATTCTCGTTTTCAGAGCAATGTTCTAACGATCCCGTTTCAGAAACCATTTCCCGACAAAGAATTCTACGTCTTTGACGGGAAACCCTTTTGCGCATATCACTATCATGAAGCAAACAACTCTCTATGCGGTGCACCTTCTTGTGGACAACCTATTGAGGGTCCCTGTGCTGTGACGCACTCTGGAAAACGATATCACCCTGAGCACCTTCTCTGCGAGTTCGAGGATGGGTGTAAAGAAAGACTTGAAGAATATTGGGAAGTCGATGGCCAAATGCTTTGCGAACGCCATGCAGCCCTTATCAATAATCGCGATGGCGGTTGGACGCGAGGTAATGACCCTGCTGGCGGTACACCAATGACAAAAGCACCAGGCACTGATGAAGGGAGGATGATGAAACGCATGACGCGATTCATCGACCTAGGCGCAGGAGGGGACGATGAGCTCGACATCAGGTAATGTACCATATCAATGGATCAGGGACTTGGCATTGCCCACCTTTTATGCATTTATATCCTATTATTCGCCATCTGTTGGATCCCCATTCATGCACTTGTAGTACTCAGCTTCATACTACACTTTACCGGCTTCATTGCATGTAGATATATACCATTTCTTCCTTTTTTTTTCTCGTTTTGTCGGTACTTTAGGCTTTTCTGCTTGCGAATTTTGGATCGTTTCCTAATCTTGTCCCTCATTCGACCATAGCAATATAGCTCACTTATTATGTTGTCCGTAATTGAGCACATGAATGTTCACATTTTCGATTACCCTCCTAGCCAAAGCAGTCTCTTCATGCCGTACTCCATCTTTGCATAGATGCTCGTCGTACGCTGTGCGTCTGACACACTAATGCCAGGGGTTGAGTTTGATGCACGATAACTGCACGATATCGGCATACTAACCTGACTATATCTCCCTCGGAGACGAAATCATCTCCTGAGACACCACCAATATCTTCGCGGGCTTTCTTGACGGTATCGACAATAAGGTCAACGGCCTCCTTGCATGATGTAACACTAGCGAGGTCATCCGCAGCCTCTGTATACCGAGACCCATTCCGTACATGTGTGGAACACATGGGCAAGGCTTTAAACGCAGTGAATGAGGTATCATTCGATTCTGCACGATCGCCTGAGATCACGGGTTTGGATGTCGCTCGTGTGTGCATCATCCTCAACAGCCTGTCGCCTACTTTCTGTGTACCACCGGAAGTCGACTTGCTGTGCTCTTCAATTTGGGAGCTGTCAGAGTTGTCAGACTGTCGGGAGATGTCCATGAGACTGTTTCGGTACGAATAACTTGTCATTCGCGAACTGACAAGATCAGTGTTGAGCCAAGTGACGGAAAAACCAGCGTTCTGGGTAGGATCTCGGCTTGCTTCTTCGAGAGGGGACAAAATGTAGGCGCCTAACCAGAGAGCCTGTGAATGAACACATTTCTGAATCACTTTGAATCAAAATAACCTTTCGTGATTTTTGTGATCATTCCAAGTGGTACCCGGGTATAGACCTTCACTTTCTCAAGGGTATAATCATAGCTCTGTGTCCCAATTCAGAATCTCTCAGAGGTCGATAGGAGGGGCTGGAATCTTACAACAATATAGAGTGCACGAGCACTCTTTGATCGGATGTGAATGGATATCCGACACTTGAAGAAGACACCATCTAACCCACCAACAACAGTACTTTCTCTTCGAATTTATCGCTGATCTTGACGTTCAGTTGCTCTGGCGCAATGAGTGTCCATCCTGCTAAGAGAGGCTCTCCTTCGTCTAGGACACGGGAGACAGAGGTGGCAATTGCTTCTGCACGAACTCTTGACAAGCGGATAAGTTCACGTGGATCTGTTGACTGCAGTTTGAGCAGGAACTCTGAGAAGACAGAGACGGTCCTATATCCGAGCATGAAGTCGATCACGGCTTGACAGAACCAGTCACTGAACGTGGCGCTGTACATTCTTGCTAAAGAGTTGATACCATCGTTGAGGAGGCCACCAAGGTCGCGCTTTCCAGTCCTGAGGGTGATTCAGACTTGGACGTAACTAATTGGTATGTAGAGGGTACCTGGTGAAGTCACCCTGAGAAGTTTGGTGAGCATCCAACTTCTGCAGGCAGAGGGAACAACTTACTTTTAGAGCGGAAGTTCCAGCGCTAGGATCAGAGCACATAAGCTGAAATCTTGTGGCCGAGCGAGATGGACTCACTACGCACGACTAATAGCGTCACCGTTATTAGCCCAAACTGCTGGTTGATCAATTCGGATGCACGGTGGTTCACGAACTGAGACAAACCATCGTTGAAGACTATGTCCACTCCTGACCGTCCGCTTTGTAGCTCGATCGTAAGCCCGACAGCTTCCAGTTGCGTGTCAAGAACATGACGAGCAAAAGCAGACTGACAGGGTTCCTGAGTACGGTGAGCACATGGGGTAAACACACATACCTGAACGACGTTGGTTCGGTCCAGGCAATCAATACAGTTGACGCGGAAGACACCCTTCTGTTTCGATAACAATATGTAGTCGGAAATCCAGAAATACCTAACGTTCCATTTTAAAATGTAAGCAGGGGAGTGCAACGAGGGGATGATCTATCGCACCCTTGGCTTTCAAACGTTCGCTCAAGGTCATTGATGAGTTTCGAGATGTTCTCGTACCTATCTCGATTGAGATTTATGGTTCACGGCACAGAAGTATCTAGTCACATACTTCATTCCTCTCGTCTCATGATGGAAATCATACTCGCAATAGCTAAATGGTCGTTAGGTTGACAAACAATCCAATCGGAATGGTTCTGACCGAATATCTTTGTTTTCCATTCGTTTCGCGTACGACTTGTATGCATTGGTCAGTGTGCTTTCCTTTCCCGTTTGCTCTGCAAGGTTCACTATCGTCTAGTGGTGAAAATGAGGCTGCCGTTGACGTCAACAGTAAAAGGTGGCTTACATGTGGCCCATAGATAGCGATAGTACGCTGGAAGTGTCGCTTCATGGCGTCCGAGTTTTGCTCAGATGTGCGCTCCGGCAATAGAACCGGGGGCGGTTTCATACTGTACCCTGACTGCGTCCAGTAAAGGGGGACTTTGGAAGCTAGGTCATTACAACTACCCTCGAGAGTGAGTTACCTACCGGAGCCACGGATCTGGACAAAGCTAAAGACATTCGTTATCCCACTTCTCTGCTTGCATCTAAACATTACCAGGTTGTGCGTTGACCACCGTGACGTACCTTTATTCTCATGATTGTTTCGGTTTCGACATAATTCGCCACGTGAGCCTGTTCGTCCACACCTCTTCGTTGATAGCGAAGTCCGGCTCTGTATCTAGAGCGTCTGGATGCAATCAGATAGTCCACAGGCGAGACCGAGTCATTCTCTGGCATATAGGATTGCGTTGGGAGGTCGAAAGAAGATACCTGGAAGTGACCTTGCACAATCGGTAATACATACGAGTGCATCTGGAAGAATTTTCTATGAGCTTTGTCTTCAATTCAAAAAGGCTACCTACTCCTGCGTCTGTGAAAGGTTTTGAAAGCTGTTCATTCCACCAGAATTCTTGGTTGACACGTCGCCAAAGCGGAAGCGTCGAAAACGGTTCGACAAGAGGATCAACTTTCGAGTCCAGATGCTCAACCGAAGGATCTGGAGGGTGGGCATTGAGCTTGACAAATAAGTTTTCTTCGGTGCGGGATTTCAGAAACCGGTCGTGCTTGTTCTGTAAAGATCTTGTTATATCTGTTCAGCCTTTATTAAGTCATGGCCACTTCTGAGGATAGGATACCTACCGAAATGGTAAGCGAAATACATGCAACCCTTGACGTATTCCCTGATGCATTCGCGGACAACCCGGTCTTCGAGTTCTGTGTGTCGTTCTTCCACCGAGTCTGGGGGAGGTGCAGTCGAAGCTATGATCGTATTAATGACGGCAGTGGGTTCACCGTCCGTGCTCTGAATGATAGAGTCCAGAGACTGGTGTTCATCATGACCCGCGCTCGGGTCGTGCGTTGAGGTAGGTTGGCGCCTGGAAAGTCGTGTCCAGAATGACATTCTGTCTGCGATCACTTTCACTACATTGGTAGTTGCCAAAGATTCGCTCGATGTCGGTGTTGATGCCCCAGACGACGAGAGCGATGAGAGAGGTTCTTTAGTTTGGATGTCGTCGACTGTGCCTACCAAAGGGCTCATGACCTTCACATCGTTCTCGTCTGCAAATTTGATACGAGCATTACTTGTGGACTCCTCCATTTGGGAGGCTAAGGTCAAATCTTGGGTACCATCGTTGGAAATGTGAGATGGTGAGATGTGACTCGTGATGGTATCAAGTGCTTGTTGGGCACGATCCTTGATCAGGGGAATCGCACGCACGGACTTTACGGAATAGATGGAATGGTTATCGTCGAACACTGTTTGCGCCATAGGAGAACACATGAGTCCACACTTCAGCCAAGGGAATTATCGACTCACGACACCCGACATGCGACCGGGCGGTGATGACTAGTAGATACGATGCTGTCAAGGTTACTGCTTAGATGAAGTCCTCAACCACGGATTACATTTCTGTACCATTGAAGAGATCCATAATACCCACTATGCCGTATACAACGACACTGGACTTCCAGTCGATCGATGAATCGCTTCCATCACGTTGTAGTTCTTGAACCTCTGGGTGCTTGCCCCAAGGGATACAAGCGTATGAAGTGGGATGCGAAAATCCCGGTAGACGAGGACGCATGACTAGACCGTCATCTGTGGCGATAATGGCAATGTGTTCGTATGGGTGCGGATGTGGAATTGGGGGAAGGACAAAGCTTGGTTGTAGCCCGACACCAGTCGCCATGTCATGGTCGAGCAGTCCGGGAGCGGGTGACTTTGAGCTCGCAGGAAAGAAGCGTTTCATGGGCGGCGCAAAGAAATCCTCGTCATATTGCCCTGAGTGACCCAACCGAGAATTTGGTATGTAGTCGGCTACTCGAAAACAAATTACATTTCGTTTCTAGAATACAACATCACGCTTGACCTGCGATCCCAGGCGGGTTCGTAGAAGTTTGACCCTCGATACGAACGTCGTATCCATATCCATCACCAGCTGCTTCTCCAGGACCATCGTAATACAACTTGGTGATGTCGTAGTTGCCTGTTAACAGATGTCAGAACAAAATAGATAACCGCTGATGCCAGACACACCGATGAACTGCCAACCCTCTTCCTTAACATGGTAAAGGTTACATGTGTTGCCCGAGAACGCATCGCGGTGACCTGCGGCGTGTATACTTCTCCTCGCAAGCTCCTGAGCTTCCTCAGCCGTGAGGTCCCACCGGTACTCTTGGTCTAATACACCATATGCGAACGTACTCCCTGATCCCACAGAGAAGAGATCTCCTTTCATACGTGTACCGTCGGAGTCTACATAGAAAATTGCAGGGCCCTTGAAGGGATAAGTCGTCGTCAAGGAACAATAGGTAGTCATCGGGGCTCACTGTCTTGTCCCAGCCGCATATCATCGTACCCTGACCATGTGGTGGGTGCAAATTCGTCAACAGTTGACGAAGTACGTACCATACTCAGACCCATCCCCTTGTAGCTATACACAAGATTACTGAGGTATTTGCTGGCAGCGGATACCGAGATGCGTTCGCGATTTCTGAGTTCATGCAGGCGACAGTGGACTCCCAGATACGTTTCCCAATATTGACAGTCGGCTGATGATGTGGATTAATTCATGAACAAACGAGAGTTATCGCAACATTGTACCTGCACCACCAGCCATTGTACCCAGTAAATATGGATTGATTTCAATGACTTTCTTTACAGTTCCGCTGGCTGGACATCATCAAAGGAATCAAATGGATGCACAAACCGATACAATGTTTGAATCCTACCTACGTAGCTTCCGGAAGTAGCTCTGGAATCGACAGCGACAATGACACCACCTTGGAATCTGAACGCTAAAGTCGTAGTTCCGTGCTGGATCTTGACCCTGCACGATGGGTCCGCGTGATCATCCGTGTGGAGCCTCAAGAATGCAGCTGGCTTCAATGGAGTGAGATGATAAACGTTACCCGGGAACGCCTACTTACGTCTGGGATAGATGGAATGACAAAACTCGGTACACCTTTGGTCAAACTGGCATAGCCAGCCAAGGACCCCCACATAGCGTCGGAGCAATCCTCGTCATCGCCTACAATGGAGGCATTTCGCTTTTTGAGATGAGATACTGCGCCCGACGTTGCATACCGCTGAATGAGAGTGTTCATGGTAGATCGCTATGATGGCTGACGCGGCTCCGATTGCACAGACACGCGTATGGGTTATTTGGCTTTGTTTATACAAGGTATTCTACTTCCACCTCAAGTTTAAAGATCAACGCGTCAAAGTGTCGCAACAGCCTGGAGCGCCCTCCGGAGGTCATCCTTGAGATCCTGCACATAACCGATCAGCATATTGGTTAAAGTATAACATATTCTGACTTTCCTCGACCTCTTCTACCCCAATACTGAGGCGGACAAGAAGAGGGTTCTGCTTTGGGTCAACTTTGATGCGCTGTTCAACCAACGACTCTACACCTCCAAGACTTGTAGCGGGCTGCGAGATAAATTACCAGACGAACTAATAATGAGCCGACCTTGACGTACCACAAAATATTCGAGGTTATGCGGGAGGGCTTCTGCTTGGGGCTCTCGTGCAAGCTGGCCATTTCCACGTCAACGCTTTACCCTCAAATAATGAATGTGATCCTTGTTAAACGCACAAGAATAGAGAATGTGGCGTTGTAGCCGCCCTCCATTTGCGACGCTGGGTTAAAGCCTCGTTTATCGGTACCCTGTATACTAGAGTGCCATACTTTCGTGACAACACCACCCGGAATACCGTCGAATTCTTGGCCCTGTGGGACAAGGGTAGCTTTGTACAACCATTGCGCAATTTCCGTCCCGCTTGCTGACTGTCGCGGAACGCGGAGGTGCATCGTACGAAGAGATCGTAAAAGAAGCCACGACTCCAATGATCCCATCACATTTCCCATGTAAACACGGTCTCTCCATAACTAAGCATCGACTGTCGGATGGTGGTTGAAACTAGTCAAGAAGAAACTCACTTGGTCTCTTTCTTCAGCCGTCTTGACGATCAAAATCCCACAGAGAAGATCAGAATGACCTCCAAAGTACTTTGTCCCTGAGGATGTTTTTGTAGCTTTAAAACTTAGATGTAATGGTCTAGGACATACCACTGTGGAAGATGCAATCGGCACCAAACTTGAATGGGTATTGAAGCGGCGGAGGACCAAGCGTCGAGTCGATAAATAACTTTCCGCCCACCGCGTGTATCTAATGTCACACAAGTAGGCTGAGTAGCTTCAATTTGAATTGCATCTCCCCTACCTTATTTGCATAATACTGGATGTCGCTGGTTCCAGTGGCTGTCAAATGCACAGTACACAGGAAACCACTGATCTTAACTCACCGAGACTCGCCTGTAGGGTTGAGTGGGGTTTCGAGCCAGCACAAGTCACCTTCCTGATACTCGTCGTCGAGGTTAATGATGGGAGTCTTTTCGAACTTTCCTCTTAGGTAGATTTCGATAGCACCGTGAGACCCCATGTATCCTCCGGAGATAGCGATGCGCTTCGGTTGAAAATGAGCGAGAGCCTGGGTATGAGCCAAATGAATGAATGCGTCATCATCACATTCAGAACTCACTGAGGAAGCAGCAGCTAAACCGGATGCATATGTGATGGCGTGACCGTGCTAGAAAACTGACAGTTGGGATCTTGTCATTGTATGAACATCAGGTAAACACACACGTTTATTTTCCCTAAAACTTGAGCCACTCGTGAGGATACACTATCCGAGTATCGAGCATATACGTGTCGATCAGGATTCATAGCACCGATACCATTCGGATCACCGTCGGGGACTGCCCTGAAAGCTGCCAGATGTCAAGCACAGTGGTGCCAGTGATGGAAAAGGATACTTGCTCGATGTGACTGATATCGACGGTGCAACCTCTGCACCTGTGGCATGATCTCCATGGATGAGGAGTGTGCCACTCAGTTGGCCTGGTGCAGTGTCCCTTGGTGGCATGATGTCGATTTCTGATGTATCTTGGATAAGATCACGGTGAGAACGAATCTCTTGTCGGAGGCAGAAATTCGGTCCGCCTCATGCTCGATGACAGCCGGACTCGCCCCCCAGTTCACTACACAAGTATCAATAAAATTGAAGTTGCGCATGGGCGAGGCGTTGTGAGCCTCCAAATGCGCCAGGTATATTCTACGTACAATGTCAAGTACACGAGATTCGTTTGGGGGTACCTGCTTCAAGTTGTATATGAGTCATTCCAGTCAGTTTCGAGTTTCTTGCCGTCCTTCAAAGGGGTCCCGGTTTCGTGTGCGTTGCAAGAGCCGATACATCATTTCTACCCATTCCTGTACACCTCCCTGGCCGACGCCTTCGACCCACCCTTGTGACTCGTTCTCCTTTTCCAAGTCGACCCACGCGGCTCGCAAAATATCCTTATTGGCGTACATCTCCTTCTCCCAAGTGGTGACTTTCTTGGCTGGACAGTCACCAGACTCTGCGGCATATGCGAAAAGCTCGTCACGGTAGTCCCATTGTTCCGCCTCGCTGAGGCGAAACCAAGTCTTGGCAAACTGGAGAGATGTGGAAGATCCTGCCGCGGCAAGAGCGCGCGATCTTGATAGAACATTGTTCACTTCTTGTTTCAAGTCGAGTGAAGCAGGATCAGCAAAGGCTCGGACCACTGCGCGGGCCTGGGCTTCTGCGATAGGGAGTGGTGCAACTCTGAAGAGGAGAGTCATAAAGGCCACCGAGGACACTGGGTAATGAGATTGCAACGGAAACAAATATTTAGCAAGGGGGAATACGTGGCGACGTGAATTGTAGAGATCGGGTGGGAGGGTTGGATGAAGGGGAACATCGCCGATTTTAATCGTGTCGCCATCAAAAAAAGGGAAGTCCGTTTGAAAGCCAGTCGCTAAGATGCAGTGGTCGATTTTTTCTTCGACGGTGCCCTGCTCGAAGAGGACTCGACCATCGTCGTAGAAATGAAGAGGCTCCCCTCTGAGTTTGAGATATCCGTCATCTCGAGAAATCGACCCTGATACAGAGTGAACGACGGTCCGGCCGTGATTGCGCATCTCAGTGACGATATCTCTGCCGCTGGGTCCGCCCCCGACAACCAGTATTTTGCGACCAAACTCATGCGGACGTCGATACCACGCCGAGTGGGAGGCCGTTTTAGTCGTTATCCAATGATTGAGTCCTGGTATATCTGGCACGTTTGGACGCCTGTAATGCCCATTCGCAACAACCAGGTGATCAAACTCCAGCACTTCGCCTGTGGAAATTATAACACTCCAGTGATTATGAACCCAATTTGCACGGATGACGGATACGTTGAACCGGATAAGGGGAATGAGGTTGAAATGAGACGCATAAGACTCTAAGTAGGTCTGGACAGTTGCAGCCACAGGAAACAAAGGGGTGGAGGGCGGAAATAAATATTCCGTGTAACCCATAACCGGATGGGGGAGATTGGTTGACAGTGAATCGTACAGCGGCGTGAGTGGTGGGTCGTCAGTTGGCGGAGCGGGATACCTGTTCAAACCCTTCAACCCTCGTGTAGAAAACAGTTGACAGAAAGCGCGTACCAAACACCTCCGACTTTCGACCGGGACTCGTAAGCAATCACGCTCCAGGAACCTAACTTGAAATACGATGTTTGCGATAGATATTTAAGCGCAGCCAACCCTGCTGGGCCGGCACCAATCACACAGATACGTTTCGATGGCGTTTGATTAGCTTCACTGGCCATGACCACGGGGGAGTCAATCGATCTTGTCGTGAGGTTATAAGGTAAACCTGGATCTCCAGTGCACGAACTGAAAATTTAACACTGTATCCAATTGAGAAGTCAATAGTAATCAGTATATGAAGACGTACCGAAGGTAGTCCCCAAGCCAGATCTTCGATATTGGCAGAAGACAGTCGTTCTATGGTAAAGACGCTGCTAGCTTGGTCAGCAACCCAGACTCTTTGCTCCCTCTGACCACTCCGCTCAAGCTGGGATTACCAACTATTAATAATCTAGTCAGCTGTTGCTTAATATTGGACCTAAGAATAGTTATCAGGTGAATTGCTACATTGCAAACGGTGAGAAAGCGAGGCCGTAAAACACAGCCAGCAAAGAATTATCAGAGAAAAAATGAAGAGTAAATACCAGAGTATTCTGAATGATCGGGAAGAACGCAACCGGCACTAGTTAAACGCACGTACGAATCTAGTAGGTACGAGCAGACGCTCCGAACACTACACATTCCACATATGGTCATTGCTTACATCAGCGTTTCACGGTGGCTTCGAATAACGAATACTCTTGAGATTTCCCTAGCTCGTTTTTGACCAAGGATCAACTTGTGAGGTCAACACAACTTTACTTCTCAACCTAGTGTCACTTTCCAACTTGAAATGGCGGAAACTCGAGGCAAAGCGTGGCCTCTCGCTGATGAACCCTTGACAAACTCGGTGAGATTCTCTTTTCCTCCGGTATCGCATGCGCTCATCTGATCATTGTTTTTACCGCCTTCTTTTCGATGGTTCTGTCTGCTCTGAAAGATCCTTGATTTGGTGCAGCAGGCTGGCCAGTACAAGCAGCTCAAAAAAGGCGCGAATGAAGGTTCGTTGCTTGTTCCTACGGGTCCCGCTATTTCTTTCTGGGAATGATATGCGATGCTAACTGCCGCGCTATAACCTAGCCACTAAAACCTTGAACCGCGGTGTAGCCGAGTTTGTTGTACTGACTGCGGATACGGAACCACTGGAGATCCTATTGCATCTTCCCCTGCTGTGTGAAGAAAAGGTAGGATATTCGCACTGTATTACACTCTCCCTCGGATGTTTAGTTTGGTTCTGTTTCTGCAGAACGTCCCATACGTCTTCATTCCATCGAAGGCTGCTCTAGGACGCGCTTGCAATGTGTCTCGGCCAGTCATCGCTGCAAGTGTCACTACCAGCGAGGCCCGTGAGCTCCAGAGCCAAATTCGCAACATCAAACTAGCTATCGAAAAGCTTATGTACTGAGTTTTGGCATAAATTCTCATTGGCATCAGTAGTTCTACCCGAATACATGTATGACATAACATGAGACGCCGATCTCGGACAACGATAGTGAGAATGGTTATAACGGAATCACTTGGGTATGTTCTCTCGGGCTTGTGCTCGAATTCTCCTCCTGCGATCAGATCATTGAGAGATCAAGACTATGGCCTTCTGGATGTCATACTCACTCATAGGCAACCTTGTCATTCCTGTAAGGCCATTAACTACATGAAAAAGAGTTATGTTGGCGTCTCACTTGAACATGGTATATGCATCGCTTTGCGCGGGATCATTGACATTCGGGTCATCCAGTAGATCTTGAATACCTAGCAATATCTAACAACATAGGTGTCCAAACATGCTCCTAAGATTGAAATGATGAAAGACGTACCTGCTTGATTGTGATAGCAGGTTTCCACGACTTCTCCTCGTCCAAGATGGAGAGGCAGACGGTTCCAGAGGGATACACATTAGGGTGAAATAGTGGTGGTGTGAATTTACCTGCATACGCAATCGAGTGCATGGAAATATAGATTATACTTAACAAACTCACATTTTGGAGGTTTGGAGGGGTAATCTGCATTGCAATCAGAGCACACCTCTCTCGGCAGCAAGAGCTCTGCGCACCTTCTGGAAACGTCATTGAGAGCTTAAACAGCCCCCCTTCCCAGGGTGTCTACGCGAAATACCACACTCAACTTGCGGCACCTTGGATTGAATTAGCATTCCATCACTCACCCCAGCTTTCCCTGGAATCCCAACTTCCCATTCCATAAGGTTCATGGTTCCATCAGCAACCTTGACAGGTTTCGCATAAAATCCCTGAATGACAAGTCACCACGGATTAATGGGTTGAAGAACGACATTAAGAAAGGATTGGAAGGAAGACCGTAGCGTTGCCGCATGATATCCAAGCCGAGACAAGCGATCTACGTGTGAGCAGAAACAACAGGATAATACGTACAAAGGGATGGTCCTTTCTCCATTGCTTGCGTTCTTCAGCCAAGCGCGGCCTGCAGATACCAGACATGAGTGGTTAAATGGATGGATTAACTGGTGTAAGCTCCCCTTTCAATGTGCTTTGTCAGCAATGTTAACGAGTACACCGTGACTGGGCGATCGATATCGATAGAATATTGGTGGCCATTGTCGTTGGCATACTCCCCCTTATAACTCACAACTAGTACTCATACCCCACAGCCTCTGAGGCTCTTCCGACATATGGGTTATAAGAGAGTCAAATGTATTTTTTTGGAAATCCAATACTATATTCCACGTCCTAGTGATAAATTCAACACGGCGACTAACAATAAATATTGTATTCTGGAATGAGTGCCGACCCAAGCAAATAATTCAACAACTTCAAATATCACTCTTACGCCTTGTTATCACAGGGTCCAGGTAAACTGGAGTAATGTTCTGGTCAAATACATAGTCTTTGCCGAGGACCGGACTGGGGACACCGTGCCTGGCAGGAATGTGATCAATACTCAGCGAGGCTTCTCATTTCTCAAGAAGAAACACACTTATTCGTAATGTGACCCATCAAATCCCTTAATCCAAAACGGGTGTTCCACGATGGGATGCGGGGAGGGCAATGAAGACAGACAGAATAATTGCATAAAGTGTCACCCAACACACTTGGGAACGGCCGCAAAATTTGGGACTCCTGCATGTTGATCCGTATGCGCACAGTCTGACAAGCCATAACCCATGGGTGATCGAGGGTGGAACTTGGATGTAATGTAATGTTGTGTTGAACCTAGAAAGATACAAGAAAGACAATGAATGGATGGCTAGGCCATGGTACAAGAAAACTCTTACGGCGCGGCGCCAGGACATATATATAATTACCCTATCACGGGCAGCACACTCTACGCATGCCAACCTAGGGTCTTGCTCGTCCATTTCTGCAGCAGTGGTAGATCTAGGATCTTTCCCACAGCATAATAGTATTTTGTTCACCACGTACTGTCTTGGATGTACTTGGACACGACCGCTACAATTCCAGGGACTACCACCCATCATAAGACACGCCTTCTGATTGGCGATACCCCGGGGATCTTTGGAAGAGGGTCCGTTCCCTGATGCCATGAGTGTGAAACACGGATGGAATAATATCCCGGGATACGCCAAGGTGCGACCTGCACCTCGACAATTGGGACCAGCGTTGCAGTGGAAAACGGACGTGGCAAGCTTGAGCTGAGCATGAATAGCTTCGTCATCATCTTCGGCCTTGTAATCCGGAAGTAAACTAGCAAGCTCTCGGCGTATTGTTTTGTGCCAATCAAGGATATATTCACGAGCCAGGAAGAAGGTAGCATGAAGTTGACCAAGAAGAGACTCGGGCGATATTGAACCGGATTGTCGGATGATGGGATCGATGCTTTCAGAAAAACCGATAGTAGCACTCGGCGGCAGAGGGAAGTAGGGGCAACCACTCGGAGCGTTATAAAAAGTTGTTGTTGTGAACTGGAACCAAGCATCGATAAAATCTTGGCGTCGAAAGGCGTACACCTGCTCTTCCATCCGAAGTTCTCGCCAACCCAACATATACTCTCTGAGTTGGTCCAGAACGCTGGAGCGTGCTTGGTGCGAGGTCAATGCAAAGTATTTATCAGAGGCAGGACATGTACCTTTGTCCGTCAATGCCTGGGTGCTACTGATAAGGGGATGCTTGCGGATGCGCTCCCACCCGAAATAATCAATTTCTTCTCTGAATCCGATTTCGAC
>JBBPLM010000003.1:170151-180744 GCA_038089795.1 Pulchroboletus neoregius | reverse complement strand
CGGTCCATCCGATGCACCCCGCCATGATATACAACTTGGATCCTTGCTTCCCGAATGCGAGCCAAAGCCCGTGAAGAACGAACGGCAATGTCGTCATACATAGAATGGGGAGAGCCTGCGAGAGGTAATAGTGCCAGGGGCTTGATCCGTAGAACGATGAGACTGGCGACGCATTCACGAGCAGGAAATTTAGCAAGGTCAACGTTGGCCGGCCGTAAAACCACGTATCCAACGTGAAAACGGCCAGAAGAACCGACAAGCTTGGAGAAACGTCAAAAGACAGATTGCGAAAAAGCAAGGTCAACACAAACCCAATGCACACGGTATCGCGCAGGATAGATACCAGGAATTTAGTGTTTAGTCTGATGCGCCAAAAGAGACCGGTGAACATGTATATCCAGATTATAGCATTGGTTGGCCGGATGGCACACGCAATGCCCGCGAATATAGTGCTCCATCTGAGCCTAGGCCTTCAAAAAGTCGTAAAATCCACATATAGACACAGTCATGCAGCAGAACGCACAAGTCAAGCAGGGAGGAGGACGCGGCTAGGATATCCCACGGGAAATATCCCAAGGCTATAGTTGTGAGGGTTACTTCCAGTGAATTCGACAAAGACCTTGACAAGGACAGCGCATGAAAGAAAGAGGTTATGGAAAGGAGATACTATAAACACTGATGACCGAAGGATTTCAGGATGCGAATGTAATTACTTACTGACAGTACTGCGCGGTTGGAGACCCCTTTGCTAGACGCATCGTCGAGGATTACGCTAGCCAACTTCGGGACCCACACATCTGTTAAAGCAGCGAGCAAACCGTGGAATACTCTTGGTCCGGCGACCTATTGATTTTAGATACGTCGGTTGACAACATACCAAAACTTACCACCAACGAAGGATACACGTCCAATCCCGATACCTTCAGTAGCCAGTACACTGGAATGTTGAGTGCGGGGTAGAGCATGCTCCTCAATGGCTCAGGATTCACCCATTCCCAGGTGAGGTGACCATAACCAAAAACGTATTTATGGGCTGGTTCTAGCGCTTGGAAGTATTCGTCGGGTTGAAAATAACTTTGGGTAAAGAGGGCGACGAGGACACGAAAGACAACACTAAACAGGATGCACCGTCGGGTGATGGTACTGGTCATCAATGAAGAGCAACAGCTCGAACGTCACACAATCAGGCGACCCTGCCAACGGGCATATGGTGTAGCTGGTTATCACATCCGCTTAGCATTGGTGCTGAGCTGCGGGGGGTCTCCGGTTCGAGTCCGGATTTGTCCATTTTTTTGGTTCATATTCTATCAAGTTACTTAGAAGCAATAGAAAGCGTGCGAGAAGGACAAAGGGTTGGTTTGGAACCTGAAATATAATGTATTCATGTTCAAAAGCATTGTTAGTGCGGTAACAAGAACGTGGTGCACAGAACTCTTAGTCGCATATTTTCTTTCTTTCAGTCATAAATTTCGAGACAGGTCTTTCCACAGACAAGGGATCTCGTGTAGTGACCCGAGACCGAATCATCGAATCTTGCATTGCAGATGAATCCGAGTGGACTAATGACGGGCGCTCAACCAGCGTCTGGTGAGGTGACGGGGAACCAGTTGTCATGGGATGAGTAGGGGAAGACGACGAGGTGCCAGGCGTCACAGGGAATGACGGTGGGTCGATGATCATGGGAGGTGCTGGTTCGGGAATTTTGACCGGGGATCGCGGGGGTGGCTTATTGACAGGAAATCGTTGGCTAGGAAACGATCTGGGGGCTTTCCGCTCGATAACGTTCGAAATGACCGGGTGCGACTGGGCAGTGACCCTGCTGTTATTGCCCTGGAAAGCGGTCGTCTCGGCGATCCCTCCCCCACGCGCCACTTTGAATCCCGATGGCCCTGCTCCACGAATGGCAGTTGACGTCCCTATGGATGGCGATTCCCCGGTATCAGAATTTCGGGGAGGAGGAATGGTGGTCATTGAAGATGGCTTGATATCGGGACCGAGATTCTGAATGTTTCCCATTTGCAACATTTGGATTACTTCTTTGATGGTCTCATCCTCGCTCCCGCTTTCCCCAGATTCTCCCGCTACCAGTTGACCATTTTCCAATTTGCCTAGCCTCACGGAATTTCGAAGGGACTTTTGACGAGAGACTGGAACGACAGTTTGTCCTACTGATGTAGAAACGGGACCGTGCGACTTGTCGTATGATGCTGCCATGCGGTCCGCTCGGAAACGCGACAACGGTAACTGTCTGTTGGACTGGAGCTCAAAGTGTTGTTAACGTCAAACAAATACATGGTAGTTCGTACGACTCACGTTTTCCTGTCGATCAGGGTCATCAGGAGTATGCGCACCCATTGCTTTCGTAGTCTCAGCGCCGATAGCATGTCTTTTCTCATGATATTCCAAAGCAATTTCGCGGTGGTGTTGTGCAATATCGTAATCAAATCCTTCCTCCAATAGCTCATCATCTGATAAGCCATTGTTGCTCGACAGGGACCTGTCTTCTTCATCTGATGAATCATTTTCCAAGCATTGAGAAAGGTGTCCAGTTGATGAGGTGGACTCATCGTCTGAGTCTGCATCGTTGTGAAAGGAAGAAATAGGAGATGCTGTAGGACGCCTCTCCACTACACGCATTTTCATGGGGTATTTCTGTGCCTCGGTTGTACTCACCAGAGGTACGCGGGTTTGTGCACGTAATCGACCGGGAGTAACATCACCCCAGCCAGACTGATCGATTGACGTCCGCTGAACCCTTTCGTCGGCTTCCACGGCTGGTGCATCTGCAAAAGACACACACTTCTTTGCAACCGAGGGTGTGGTCTGGGGCTTTGAGCGCGCAACTTCTTTTTGTCCACTCTCCCCCACGCCTTCGGTATGCCAGACGAGGGCCTGTCCCATCTTCTTCTGCAACTCTCGGGCCGTTTTTAGTTGCTCCAGTTCAGCCTTCGCCGACTCCTTTCGTTTTTTGATCGCTTCATTTCGTTCGTCCTCCGCCTCCCGCTCTTCTTGGAGTTGTTGTAAGCGTTCCTCCTCCTCAAGCAAATCAAGGACACGCTCGCGTTCGCGCCGCCGCCGCTCCTTCTCGTCAAGTGGCAAAAGGGAGGGCGGGATTAGGTCTTGTTCCGAGTCTGAAACAGGAGGGGATGGAGCACTCGTTTGGAAATCTTCATTGACTGGTTCTGAAATGTCGATGATGGGAAGGCCATCTTCGTTCAGGAGCTGTATTTGAGAGTCGGCAATCAATTAGATTAGATTTCCGTAGCACATTCACCTGGTTAAGCTGACCTCCCGGCGTTAGGCCACGATCTTCACCATCCCCTAAGATCTCATTGATCTTTTCAGACAATTTCTGCAGTTGTTCTGTGGATAACGTGGCGCCAGAGGATGTGGTATTACCCAGGGAGCGGAGCAAGCCCTGTAAGGCTGAAGAGAAATTATGTCTGAGGCAAGGTAGGATACACGTTGGTGTAGCCCTCTTACCCTCTGATTTGCTGGCATTGAGGTCCTTTACGTTTTCGATGGTATTAGACATGACAAGACTTTTGCGGATTTGTGATACACGTGGGGTACATACGCCGGTGTTATCGTGTCTTGCATCCTCCCATCATCATGGTCGTCACCCATGTTGTTGTCCCATCCACTGGTAATACTCACAAGAAAACCCGGAGGAGCTTTGCAAAAAGGAAAACAGTCATGAAAGTAAGCTCAATAAAACAAGGCAATACGGACGAGGACGAGGACATGCAACTGGACCCCCCCACGGAAGAATCCATACAATTAAATAAAGACGTACACGAGGACGATGAACTCGCAATCGACGTCGATCCCGACTCTGCTCCTCAATCGCTTTCCGTACCATCATTTCCCGCCCTTCCAGCTGCTGCCCCTCAATCGACCGCACTCAAATCTGAGACCCGACGAATTCCTATACCACCACACCGCATGACACCAATCAAGAAAGATTGGGTCAACATATTCTCGCCCCTTACGGAGATCCTTGGCCTACAAGTTCGAATGAACGTTCAACGGAGATGTGTCGAGATCCGAGTATGCACTCGCCAGTCCTTTGACAGCACACCTGACACTGTATGTAGACATCTAAACATACAAAAGACGTTGGGACGATTCAGAAAGGGGCCGATTTCGTCAAAGCATATGCGCTAGGTTTTGATGTCAATGTAAGTAACATAGACTTTGTCTGGCTGTCGCTAATAGTCGACATCTAAGGACGCTATCGCACTTCTTCGTTTGGACGATCTTTACCTTGACTCTTTTGAAATCAAGGACGTGAAAACACTACACGGCGATCACTTGTCACGCGCCATCGGTATGTAGTTATCCATCGTTTCAGCCATTATTCAATCGTCTCCTAGGTCGGATAGCAGGACAAGATGGAAAGACAAAATTCACAATCGAAAATACAAGCCGCACGCGAATCGTTCTTGCAGACACGTTTGTCAAATATTCGATGTCCTCTTTCTCCATTTTCTGATCTCATTGACTAGCAAAATTCATATTATGGGATCATTCCAAAACATCAAAATCGCGCGAGATGCAATTGTATCCCTTATCCTTGGCTCACCTCCAGGAAAGGTCTACGCCGGATTGAGGACCGTGAGCAGTCGGATGAAACAACGAGCTCTATGATCTCAATTGTTAGATCATGTAACTTCTGAACTACAGTATTACATCATCGACGAGTTGACTGCCAACAAAAACGAACAATGGACACAACGATAGCGGGTACACGGTGCAGACTCGAGCGATAACGATAGGAAGTTGAGCAAGCGGCGGATCTCACTCAAAGTCGACCATCTCGATCGTGAGCTTTGCCTTTCTTCTTCTTAGACTCATCGTACTGGTCAACTACAGTCTGCTTCAGCATGCTGCGCAAGTTGGAGGTTAGAAATTGTCCCACGTAGCCACCACACGCAAACTTACTTCTCCCAGGCGGAGTCGTCCACGGGAGGACCTTGTCCGTCCCCAATCATAATCATCTTTCCTTGACTTGGGATTCCGTTGACGACGAGGAAGATCCATCCTGGGCCTGGCGGAAAGATATTTCCATCTGGCGGCCCGGCAAGGGTCATGTTCTCTTTGTTGTGGAATGACGAGACTACCAGATACACTAGCCTAGAATTCGCGTGTACTGCGTGCGTGACAAAACCCAAATCCATCAGTGCAACTTATGGAACAAATTAGCGGACAGCCTCCAACGAATACGAAAAAAAATCACCCTTGATTGTTGGTTCCGTGGCACTCGTCCCGGAAGGTATGTTAACGACCATCTCGAACGGTTGTGCATAGTAGACGTTGTGGGGGAGCCGACTAATGACTGGTCGCTCTACATTCATATAAGGCGGCCGGAATCGTTCCACTCTATATTCCGTCCCATACTTGACTTCGCTCCTGTCTAGGTTGGGATTACTTCCCGCGACCAAGATATCGGCAGCAGGTGTCAGTGTCGCTACTGAGTGATACATACGAGGTATCAAACTTGATTTCATACCCACGGTGGAGAATCGTTTGCCAGGAGGTGCATCGGGTGTGTACAGAACCGGTGTGAGATTTGGGTTGTCCGCATTTGACTCTCCAACCTGGCCTTTGACATTGCCATAGCCAGAAATGCCCGATTTGGCGCCATTGACAATAAAGACTTGTCCGGTTGGGAGCAAAACAGCATCAGGCATATGTCTTGGTTCAGGAAGGCACTCTACTTCCCATCCGGCAGCGATTCCGGCCTCCGTCAGTGCAATCCTCGAGCACTGATTGGATGCGGGATCTTGCGACGATATTTCATAGCCAGGGATAGTGTCATCGATTGTGGAACCACCACATATGAGGATCTCTGGCGTGTAGTCTCCAGGCGACAACGGGAGGAGAAGCCCGACACCCGCCATTGGATACGTGACACGCACTCCGTTGGGTATTTTCGGAAGCCTTTGTTCCCTGTTCGCTTTCCAGTCGTAGATCATGGCGTCCTGATTGGCAGCCATGAATACCTTGCCATCCGGGAGGGTGAAGGCGATCGGGAACAGGTTAGCATTCAACGTATCGACAAGGAATGGGAGGTAGATTGGCAATCCATCTGAACCGTGAATAGACTTTGGTGGCCAGTACTCCACAGTTGGATTGTTGACTGTTGCGTTATTGATCCAGCCACCTTTCTTGGATCCTCCGATAATCATCGCGCTGCCATCAGATAACCTGAGGACGGTGTTGTACCACCTGGGACTTGCCATTCGGATACGAGCATGGTTCTCGTATATGTAGCACTGAGAAACATCGGGGGAAAGGCAAGGATGGAAGAGCCGAACGGCCTGCAGGCCATCCAGATGGCCAAAGTCTGCGGGCGAAGTGAAACTTTCAATGACGGGATTTCCTCCAACATTGATCAGTGTTCCATTGCTCAAAAAAGTGCCACCAGCACAGAACGAGTTCGACTGTATCCCCAGAGGTATGACGGCTTCCGTATCAAGATTATACACCGCCCCCCAGGCTGGATGGCCATCGATCGATATCGGATTGTGCTCCACCTTGTCGATTACGAGGGCGTGACTGGGAGATATGACAACCAATTGCATAGCAGAAACGCCAGTGGAACCGCGTTGTACCAAAGACCATTGGATCCCATCGTGGCCCTGAGCGTCGTCGTCTTTCCCATTTGGCGCGGACAGTAGGTTATCATAATCTCGGCCTTTCGTTACGATCAGGGCGTCAATGTCGGTGATTGGGCTGGCCACGCCTTCTGCTCCCCGTCCAGTGTGCTCGATCTCTATGATGTGTCGACCATACGGAAGATCGTACTTCCAGAATAATCGCTGCTGAGTGTGTGGGATGTTGTTCCAAGCATCGATGGTGTCCACCTCCTGGCCGTCTATAAAAATTGCAGCAATACCGTGTGTCCTGTCTTGAGATCCGAACCACTCGACACCGGTTCCGACGAAGGGAAGGGATACCCGAGCGCCAGGTTCGTCAGTCCAACGAGACGTGCCTTCGATGTACGAGCTAGAAAAAGACTGTCTCCACAGACCCCGGTATTGGATCAGCGGGGACGACGAGTCGTAACTTTTGGCACCAGGAGGGACGTAAAACGGTAAGAAAAATTTGGGTTTGTCTGATCCCGGGGGTGTCTTGCCGTTCCAAGCGGATTCACGGGCTAGAACGTGTAAAGCAAACGCCAGTAAGAGCCATGTACAAGAATTCATTACCATTTGGTGATACTGGTAGTAGTAGGTAGATGATACGCGTCGAGATCACGTGTGGTTGATTTTATGAGTATCTCCAAACGTTCCTGCTAGGATTGCTATTGTGACTATCTATACTATGCGTAGCATGTCGTAACATTGGTTGAAGTTAAAGAAAAGATCACCAACGAAATGTTCGATCGATATGCGAAACTGAACCAGATTGAACAAGATGAATTGAATGTCAGCTGATGCCAATTATCCATGCAAAATGAAGGGTGATTAGCACGACCCGTGATATCCCGAGACACGGACGATCCTATGACCGGACTTTACCCTTGCCCTTTCCATTTCTTGCTCCATCACTGGAAGACGACAGCCCGCCAGCGGCGCGCTGGGGCAATGGTTCCCATATCCGAATGGTAAAGTCATCCGAACAAGACGCAAACATCCGTTCGTTCCGCGGGTTCCATGCGACTGAGTTGACGCTTCCCACTCCATGACCTGGGAGGATCTCAAGAAGCACACCGGAATCCCGATGCCACACATAAACATTACGGTCTAGGAGAACCGGATGAGGAAAATATCGGGAGTAACAACACCGACACCGACCTTCACTTCCACTGACCACAAAGTTACCATCGACACCTCCAAAACAACTGCGAATGACATGGTGACCCTGGTGCTGCCCGGTAAACTTGCGCGCGAGCCGACCCTCGTTCAAGTCCCATAGATGTACCTCCTATCATACACCTCATTAGTAATCCACAAAGATTCCTAATGCGAATTGTTCTTACATCTGGCGCATGGTTAATTAGTGCGAATTGGGAGTCCTCAGAGACCTTCACGCTCGTAAGCTCGCCGTCCGTAGGAAGCGACCTAGACACCCCTTCTCAGTCAGCTGAAAGCAACAGAGGCGCGATGCTCACAGCTCGATGGCCTTGCTCTCCAGGTCATATATAATCATCCGATTCTCAGACTGTCGGCCCCCATTCGCTGTAGCGCCGTTCCCATTACTCGCCAAAGGTGGTGTTGGCTCTCGACTGACACCTCGACTAGCATCCGCCGTTGTAGGCGGTATTGCAATATAATCCATCCCAACCGTGACAAGTCGTGTCATGTCTGGAGTGACAGCCATATCAGTAACACGAATGGGCACACTGGACCAATCTTCACGAAGCTTTCCAGCCATATCCTGGAAGAGAGGTGAGACATATCCAGGTATGCTCCGATGGATTGCACATACCCAAGAAAATATCTTGCGGTCCAAACTTGCCGACATGAAGCCCGAACCATCTGGTAACCACACGAGCGCTGACACGGTCTCTGAATGAGAATCAAGAGAGTGTATGCACTTTCCAGTCTAGCAGAACTTGGTACAGTTGCTCCTCACACAATACGGAAGATGAACATTACCTTGGTATCCCAAAGCAGTATTAACTGGTCCGCAGAGGTAGCCAGGACTGAGTCGTCGAGCGACCATGCTAATGCACCGACAGGGAAGGGGTGCTCCCGGAGAGTAAACTCTACCACACATTCACGAGAGCAAGGTTCAGCATCCGACTGTAGACGCAGTGTCAGCGTTGGAATCCATGGACAATGAAAAACTTGCCCCGATCCGCCAAATTATGGCTGTCTTGTCTTTGCTTGCGCTAGCCAGGCGTAAGCCATCATGACTCCAGGCTACATTCCACACCTCGTCCGTGTGTACATCGAGAACAGTAGTTGTTACGCAAGGGAAATCCTCTCTTTCACAATGGTGGTCAGAGAACAAGGAGAAGGAAGCTGCATTCATTGGCGCATTGTGATATAGGCAATGCTCTCTTTGATAATATCTTGATTGTGTCAACAGAGCCGCAAGTCGCCGAGAAGGGATCATTGTGGTAGAGGGTATAAAGTCTGGGACAAACGTTGCTTGATATCACAGTAGATATGAGTCATAAAAGCTTACGTTGCAATTCGGAGAGCAACGCTCGTCGAGATGTCCCGGATGCGCCATCCCACGATGAACGCCGTCGTAGGTCCTCAGGGTCGGAACACATTATCAAACTATCGTAGACATGATAAGCATGTGATGATTCCATCTTGAAATCCTTTGATGCCTACCTTGATAATGCGTGCAATTGCTCTGGATTTGTGCTTAGAGGAGCCAATTCGTTACGGAGGATGTGCAGTGCAGCTGTCGTTTTTCGGGCCTCCAAGAGTTCGAGGTATTTCTGTCTCCCAATCAGAAAATGGGCCTCCTAAGAATAGATCTGTCAGAGTTATCAAGTTGTATGATGAGCGCGTGTCGATCGCACCCAGATCGCCTCCTCATCTGCCGCAGCGAGGTGGGAGAGCAGTGATTCCGCATTCTCCCAGTCTGCGTTGAGAATATACTGGCGGAATTCGGTGACTTCCGGTGCCTCCAGGGAGTAGCCTGACTCTGCTTCGAGGGTGGCGGCCGATTCACTACAGAAGTTACATTCAGTGTAATACTGAGAGGATGAGAGGGCCAAGGCGATAAAAAGCTGACTTACATGTAGCCTACGTCTCGTAGACTCTGTATAACTAATCTGACGAATTCTTCCCTGTCTACATAAGGGTCGTCATACAACGTGGTGCCTGGCAGGGACACGCGTGCAACAGAAGAACTATGCTTGGGAACGCCGTTGCTCATCGATGGGGATCCATTGGGCTTGAATCCATTGATGGTGGTGATGCCATTCGAGCGACTCGCTTTATCCAATGTGATAGAGGACGGGCCGGCCTCCGAGACTGGGTTGATGGATGCTGATGAAGTTGACATTTTGTCTGGGCGCGGAATGTACATCTTATCTGTGGAAGAACCCTGTGCGTAAGGGGTGCGGTCAATGGTGGAGAGGAAATTTGAGGCGGTGGTGTTGGTGCTTTGGCTGACTATTCGTTGTCTCTTGTAGGCCCTTGCTGAATCTGTGAACGAAGAGCGATCGTAAGAGAGTTGAATTTATGAGAGAGAGGGACGCGCACCTGACGGGGCAGCAGGGGGTGCGTCGCCGTCGGAGTCCTCTACAAGAACGCGAGGACGTGTGGAAGGGACCAAGGAAGTGGGTGGCTGTGTTTGACGAATGGGCTGTCTTCTCGAGGTAGGGGTAGTTTGGGTTGGTTCTGTAGTGGATTCCAGCCTCGAAGCAGGAACCTGGCGTGTAGGACGAGCGTCCTGTGCAAGGTCCAGTCGAGTGATTGGATCAATGGTGACTAGTTGGCAATTTGACTGTTTGGATTGACATGCAGCGTCGCTATGGTAGATCTGCAATATTCCTGTTGGACAATGAAGGTCAGTGAAAGAGAACGAATGGCAATGGCCTTGGTCTGCTGTGAGGCCTGCTCACTACTAATTAAGAATGGAAAGTGACCCCCCCTTCCATTTCAGTCACGTGGGGGG